>JBCAUA010111706.1:0-23437 GCA_038406235.1 Peronia verruculata
AACTACTTGAAAAACTTGTCAAAACTTTGGATGCCATTATCTCGAAACCTACTTTTTTAGCACACTTTTCCCTAAGGCTTTTTTATTTACTAACAGATTTTCTTGAAAATTGGCATGAATCTTCCTGCATATGTGTAAAATAACAATAAGTATCAGATTTGTGATATTTTGTTTACTTTTTGAGAAAATGTTATGGAAGTGACAAAAAATGAGAAAAAAGTCCCATCTTGTCATGTACCAATTTCAAAAATTCGTAAAAAAAAAAAAAAAACTATGGCAAATTTCGAAAAAACGATACTTAACTCTATTTAGGTAAGGGAATACTATATGTGTGCAAAAATTGAGACGATTTCAGTGAAAAAAACTGAAGCCTTAGGCTTTTGAAAATCAGCAATTTTGGGGGCCTTAAATCCAATATGGCGGCGTTTCCATGGCAACCAACCATCCAGATTATTTTTTTACACTTTCTTTCCTCTAATTTGGACATGCCGAATCATGATGCTTAAAAAAGCCTAAGTTCAGTACTTTTGAAAATCACTCTCAGCACCCGCCCCTCCCCTTAAGAAACATATCAATGGTCTCAGGCACAAACCATGCAGACGCACTGTACCATTGGTTAAGAGCAATCTCCGACTTAGATGGATTGATCACATGACAATAATGACTAATTGTTATTGGTCTGAGAGCTTAGATATTTTTAGACATAATGGATCATGTGTTTGTGAGTTATTTTGAGGCAGAAAAGTAATGCTCCAAATTCTGGAGTTAGATGGTTTGTGCCCGAGATCATCGATATATGTCTTGCGACCAGGGCAAATAAGTCGGAAGTCGCACCAGGCAATGAAGACATGCCACTATTTTTGGTCGTATTTTAACTACTTTCCGACTAAGTTAAGCTTTTTTAATCTAAACAAAGAAATATTTTTATATCAAAGTCGTAAAATAGTAAAAAAACGGTTGTGACTTGACCTCAACCGGTGTGAACTTGCGGCTCATTTGCCCTGGGGGCAAGACATATATGTTGGGCAAGACATATATGTCTTGAGACCAGGCAGAGCAACCACTAATTTGCTCAACTCAGAGAAATTGGGAATTGAATGTGATTAAGTTGGTTTGATGGTGATGATTTTGTATTGCAGAGCTAAAGGTTTTCATCTCTACATCAGAAACTGTTGGTCTTAAAGGCAGATTTACAGCAGAATGCTGTGAAGTGAATATATAGGTTAATGTTCTAAACTGTTTATCTTTGTTGCTTTTTTTTTCTGAGATAAGCTGATGCTGGGGGATTATGTCTTGTCTTTTTGATTTGCAATATCTTTGGCTACAGTCAAGCTAATTTAATTCTTTTTTCAGGCTATGAAAAATATAAGAATTAAGATATTACATGACAGCGATAACTTAATCTGGTGGAAATATGACATATGATTCATTTTGACTGGCTGTAAGATACAATGATGTCTGACCTTTTTTCCTTGAACTGTTGGCATTCCTCAAGTTCTTTCCTGGAGCTTTGCAGGAGGTCCCACTTCTCCTTGTATGCTGGTGATCGAATGTAATCTGTGATCTGTTGATACTGTTCATCAGCAAACCTTGCCAAAGATACGTATCCGTCTAAAGCTATGTGCTCTGAAGCTGACGGATCCCTCTGCTGACTGGATTCCAACAGATCCACTGTCTAGATACAGAGTAAAAATTTGATAACCATTATCATCCCTGAGATATGGTATACACATATGTAAAAGGTATTCTTTAGGATATCAGTATCGATGCCTACACATTAGATATTTCTCAGATATAACAGTGGCAATTTTCTTTGTTGCTAAAAGCACCAAATACATGTCACTTTGAAAATTTGATGCTTTAAGAGATTTCTAATAAATTTTAACATGTTCAATTCTGCCAATTCATTGCTCATTTATAATTTGTTACATACTGCGCACTATTTGACATTTTTCATCATCCCTGTCTTGCAAAGTATCTGTTCAGCCCACTGCACATTTTTACTTCATTTTCCCATGGTGCTGTATACATAAAATTTCACCTATCCTTTAAAGAAGGAGTTTGATCCTTTTTCATGAAAAACACCCCCCCCCCCCCTCCATTCCACTTTGTACCTACTAAAATGTAAGAATGACTTCGTTGTGACTGATGGTCTCAGAGCAGTGATAGATAGAGGTATCTCAAGAGTAATTTCTCTTTGAGGAGAGCTCTTCTTCACAATACTGTGGACAATGGAAGTATGTTCATCCAATAAAGCTTAATATACTGAAGAATATGTGGGCACAAGAAAGTCACTGCCAAAGACAAAATCTCACATGTTATTTAACCGCTTGAATGCTGTGGTAATTTTGTATGCACGTTCTAAAAAGTAATAACGTGGTCAGTATTGTTTGCCCTGTCCTCCAAGGCCCCCCCCCTCCCCCCCCCGCACTCATACGGCCCAATTTATATGAGCAAACAAACAAACAGAGCCATTGGCTGTTATTCAATCAACAAATTACATGCCTGATTTTGGCTCCTGTCGCTACTCCATTTGCCAAGCAGCTTTCAGTGTCTATCAAAAGATCCTGCATACTGGCATTAACATCTGACTAGTGGTTTGAACATCTGATCAAAGGTGAGGGAAGGGGTAATTGTTGGTGGACTGACCATGGACGTCCCATTTGTATTTTCTCACATATAAGAAACTAAGTTTTGGGCATATCTCATGTTAGGGATAGCAGTGAAGTAAACTGGGAAATTTTACACCTATAGACATATAACTACAAATATCAGCAACATCAGCAACAAGACCAGGCAGCTTTATAAATCTTACCTTCAGCAGGTATTCACTGATGATGACAGCTGGGGTCTCTGACCTGGTCTCGGCCAGCCAGTTTCCGTAGGTACACAAAGCTTCAGGATAGAGAGCTGAGGTTTCCTCACCCCTGTCATAGACCTGTCATCACAGATTGCATTACGCAATATTAAGCTGTTGTAGTTGTATTAACAATCACAACCATAAGAGCAAATTTGGTTCATGCATTACTTTAGATAAAAGTCACTATCTAAAAATGGAGGTAAAAAATGTAATCCAAAGTCTGTGGCAATCATCTAAATTGTTAATGACAATTTTTTTTTATACGAGACAATGTAAATAAGGTGGGCGCCTCAATGCAATAGGATCACTTTCTGAAATCAAAATGGATGATATGAAGCTAGTTCAAAATCACTGCTTGAACTACGAGTCAAAGTGACTACTATTTTCAATCTGTGCTGCCACATTTTTTTTTTTATTACTATAGATAGGTTATTTATACCTTTTCCATCGAATTCAGCATGTTCAAATTAGAGGAAAGCAGTGAAAAAAAATCAACTTTTTCATACGGTTGCCATGGCAGAGCCACCATCTTGGATTTTGGCATCCCTAAATTGACTGATTTTAAAATCTATCTCCTCCGCCAAATTTCAAAGAAACTTGATGAACATATTGTTTGATAGAATATCTAAAAAATTACATATTTTTAGCTTTTCCCATGCAATAGAAAAGTTTTGATAAATTTTTGAAAATGCCATATAGCAAAACTTCAAATTTCGCCATTTTTTCAAACTAAAAACCCAATTTTCTCTTAAACTTACCAACCGAATTTAACGTGCATATGTAATTTTTTGGGTTTTGTGGTGACAATAATGGTACCAAATTTGGTTTGAATTGGATATGAAACAAAAAAAAAGAGATTAAAAAAAAAAAAACTGTCAAAAAACCAGGTTTTGAGAAAAACGCGTTTAAAGTGTTTTTTTCAGCGAAAAATGAACATGAGTTTTTTGTTCGGCTTTCAGCCTTGGAACAGCCTTCTTTTTACAATCTAAACCTCTTTCCATGACTTCTGTGTCTCTTCTTGCTGTTTTTTGGCTTTCTTGGAGTATTTTTAAAAATTTTGCTCCCTACTCTCCATCGTTATATGAGCCATTTCAGGGTTCTTGATGGCATCTGTGTGTCCCCATGTCATTTTTGAGAGCAAACCAAGAGAGTTTTGACCTTTACTATGACATATAGTTGACAACTGAGCTATTGGTAGCAGAAAGAAAGCAAAATTACGCTATTTATAGGATGGGGATAGTCATTTTGGAGCGCTTACACTGATAATTTGCATGATCAGCAGTTTTTCTCGCCTCATAGTGGTCATCCTGTGTCCATCCCTGGCACTAGAACTTGTGATATTGCTAGAAGAGGCAATAATCAAGTACTTTTTGCACCCTTTGTCTGTAAATAATCAAATCGCCATGATCTACGACCTCATTTAGCAGCCAGATGGAGCCAAATCCTGATTGACAAGACGCTAGGTCTACCATTGAATGATCATTGGTCTTACACGTTAGAATGGACAGCGACTTTTCGATACCATTTTTACAAGCACACCTCCCATAACAATTGAGGGACCATTTTAAGAGATATGCAACACTCCCCATACTTTAACCTGAAGTACAACAGAGTGATAGTTTCAAAATAGGGGATCTTTTTTGAAAACATAGTCAAAATAAACCCACTGGTATCACTAAATATGTTGTTGGTTAACATTGATCCAAAATGTTCATATCATCAAAGTAAACACTTTCTAATTATGAGAATCTACAAGTCCTTACTCACATATGTCAGATTTTTGCTAAGAGACTAAAATGGACACAGCAATAATATAAGCCATGAGCTCAAATAATGATACTGAGTTTTTTTAGATAATTTTTTTTTTCTAACGTCCTAAATTAATTTCTTTTCTATTGCTCCCTCTTCTATCCTGCTGCATTTTTTTTAAAAGCATCAGCGCAAAGAAGCAACAGTCATTTGTATGTTGAAGGGCTTCCATGACAGGAGGCCATATGTGACCAATTTCTACAATATGAAAATTAGTACAATGATTTCTGTCACTGGTCGGCAAAATCTGACAATGTTGGGTTTAATTCTCTCACAAAACAAATTTATTTTTCATGGCTATTTGCCACTTGTCTTCGGAAACTGATCAACTCAACTTTTCCAAATGGTCTCGGGCAGGGATATGAGAATGGCTCTCTTTTCAGTTCAAAGTTATGGGATGCTCTGGAATCCATAACATATATGATTTGTGTGTGCGGGTTCTTGAGCATGATGCCACAAAGTATCCTGGTTGACAACATCAACAACAACGATGGCTAAAAGTAGATAATGAATCAAAAGCTAAAACAATGGTCACCCTCATTAAAAGCACACCACTGTTTGCACGCTACCTTGCTGAGCTGGCCAATCAGATTCTTGAGAATGGTCTTGGCAATGTCCACCTCTGATCGCTGCCAGAACAACCTGGCCTCCTCAAGCTGGAGTTCTTCCTTACTGACCACTGGGCAGTCCGTCTTCAGCTTCAGCTGGTATAGGGCTTTCTCTGCAAGCTGGTCAAACATTCACAAATAACTACAAGATAAAATTATATAACAAAAGAAAAACTTTTTTCACAAGTTATAAGACACAATAAACAAGTAGCAGGCATTCATGCAAATATGTCCATAGAATAGCTTTGTTCTGACCAAGCGAACGGCTGGAAATCCCCATCTAATTTCGCTAGGGGGATACAAACACTTCAAACTATTCACTACCATTGACATAGCAAAAACAGCAAAAATGCATGGGACCAGTGAGAACTTGTCGGATCTCGTGAAGGAGCAATAACAAACATCAATGAGTATCCTATTTTAGCAGGGGGGAACGAATACTCCGTTGGGGATATCTAGGTTTTTTGCCTGGTCGAATATGAACTATTGACTTTCATGAACAGCTTTCTAACACTACAGACTCAAGAAAACCTGCTACAGTTTGATACACCTATCGGTATCGCAGACAGCAGAAATGACCGAGAAGCATGATTAGAAACAATAACACTGGCTTTTCTCAAGACAAAACAAATCACATTTTCACTGATAATGCATTATTTTACGATTTGTGAATGATTTTGAACCAGCTCGTCTTTCATTATGTAAACAAATTTCTACCTTTGTGTAAAAAATATAAAAGTTATCTTACATCAAACAAATTTTAACAGCTCACAGGCTACCTAAACTGTATCTTAAAAAAAACAAACAACAGCAACAACAACAAAAAATTTCTTTTTTTTTTCAAAGCTTCGTCAAAGAGCAAGCAGCCTAAAACATATAAGTCTCTTGCAAGTTGCTGGTTCTTTCATTCACTGCACAAATATGGTTTTGGTCTTGACAAATACCAAAAACATAAAATCTGATCACATGAAACAATGACATCCAAAAACCGTGTCAAAATTTAAGTTTAGCACCACATTGTTGTAATCACTGAAGTTTTGAAAATCATTTCAAACTCACAGATCTCATGACTTAATAATTTTACCAGGAGTAAACCCGGTGCCAAGAAATAGCCCCCCCCCCCCTCTCTACTCAAATAGTTTGACTTATCAGTTCTCACAAATAGGTGACTTAACTACAGGACATGACAATAAAGTGAATATACAATAAGCTGGATGTTAAAATTAAAGAGTTAAAATTCACAGACAATCAAAGCTTGATACAGCTACAGCAACAATATGGCTAAGCCCCCCCCACACACACACACAAAGAGGACACTCAGAATAAATCAATTAGCTGCAATGAATATTATTTGAATATGTCTAAGAGAGAAACAAGGGACACAATTATGGTATTGCTACCTGGTACTGGGCAGACTGACGTCCCCTGACAGCCAGGCTCCACAGTGCCTTTGTCTGCAGAACTTCAGCATCCTTCACCTCCTTGACCACCAAGACTCTGGCCAGAGAGGACATCAGGTTGAGTAGCGGCTTCTCGTGCTCGAAGTCCACAGACTGCAGATGGATTTGTGCATCCTGAGATTCTTCTCCTGGCCAGGTTATCTGTTCTCTGGGGGGTCAAAATAAAATATATGTTGATATGTATAGAAATGGTACAAGTAACAGAACATCCACCAGCATATTCAACATCAGAGGATCAAACAGTTTGGACATCCGATATTGACTGCCAATCCACCAGCCAGCTCAATGTGTAGGCAACACAAAATTTAGTGACCACAAAACTGGATAAATGGAGTCAAAGAAGACACCATCTTTACACAACATCCCTCCCACCCAGGCATTCCAACCTGCAGCTAGACATTCATCTCGTACTTCCCGCGATGTCCAAGTGATAGAAAAAAACGGAAAGATTATGAGAAATAAGTCAGACATCAATTATGTGACAAAACTGAGAAAATCTGACAAAATTGACTCTTGGGTCACAAAGGGTTAACCTTGAAGGTGCCTGTGAGATGCCACATGATGAAATCAGGTGCTGGTCAATTTTAAGCTTACAGGGTTATTAGCAACACATTAACACTTTCCCTGCTAAGACATTAGGACACATCTAACAACTGTTCATGGTGAATGTAAACTTGAAGTACAAAAACAGAGCAAGGGATGATTCTAATTGTTTACTTTAAAAGATAAAAATATGGAGGTCCCTGAAACAAATATTTTCATCACTTGGTGCATGTTTACAAATTTTAGAAACGTTTAGTATTGCGTCTGGTATGCAAAGTGTTAGAGCTTATTCATTTCCCTTTCTGTGTTGGTGAGAAAAATCTTTGTCTACCTTGTGCAGAAGTTGCAATGTTGGCGGTAATAAACGATGAGGGTGACCTGCCACTGCAGCAGGATTGAGTAATAAAATTGCCCATTACTTTTGCCAATCCTTAATCATAATGCAACACAATACGGCATAATGTTATATGGCTGTCCAAAGTTTCTGATCAATCCTGTATGCTGACTCCACCATTATACATTATCCAACCTATAGACATGTCTTGCGACCAGGGCAAATGAGTCGGAAGTCGCCCCGGGCAACGAAGATATATGGTTGTTTTTGGTCATTTTTAACTACTTTCCAACTAAGATACTAAATTTTTGTTTTCGCAAAATGTCAGTTTAACCTTTTTTTAATCTGGAAAAAAAACAAAAAAAAAAAAACAACAGAAATATTTGGTATCAAAGTCAGAATATAGTGAAAAACAGTGAAAAAATGGCTGTGACTTGAACTCACCTGGCGCGACTTGAACTCACCTGGCGCGACTTGCGACTCATTTGCCTTAGGCACAAGACATATTCAGTTATTTCTGTTCTTTAAAGTTACTTTCAGAATGAAGCACCCACAAAATGTAGTAAGATGGTGTCCTATTCCATAAATATAAATATGTCATAATGTAAATAAATGTATCCTGTTCTGCACGACTAACATGCCCCAATGTAGTGTAATGTATTCTATTTACTAAACAAATATGTGGTTATCTATTGTAACTCTCCAGGACAATAACTGAAATAAATGTACATATGACATAAGGCCATGTATCTTTAGCAGCTGACCTGTTTCCCAGACCTGGAAGAGCATCAATGGTGTGCTGTAGGTATGTCAGGCACTGGAGCTGGGAGAGAACTGGATACAAACTCTGGCAGCTCTCTACACGGGGGTCAAACCTCCTCACAATGTCACACCTGGATGGACAGATGAATGGATGGATGGATGGATAAATGGATCGATCGACAGGATGGGTGGATGGATGGATGGATGTATGGATGGATACCTAGAAAACTTATTTAGCACAAACTGAGTGTGTATGGCCATTGACAAGCAACTATACACCAGGTCCATCTTGCGCATTTTACTTACACTTTTCTATATCATGTAACACCAATTAATGACCAGATAAAGCCTTCATATTCATAAATTAATCAATCATCACATCTCAGAGCGTGAACATCAGATTTTTTCATAAGCAGCTAAAATACACACAATAAACAGTAGCAACTAATGTCATTAAGAGTAAGTGACTGCATTAACTAAGTCCATTGTTTTCCCTAGGGTAATCTATGACTAAAATTGAAGTTTTACCAATTTCAAACTTTCTTCACGCATAGTTGCTTATTGATACAATTAAATAGAAAATCCTGTTTACAATGAAAAGCCTACCTGGCAGCTTCCACTGCAAGTTTAGACACCTCCAAATGGCCATCTCTCAAAGATGCCAGGGCTCTGTAGACTGACTGGTGAAATGGAGCTGATTTGCTTTGCCTGCGAGAAAGAAAACAAAATGCAAATGGCGGCTTTTATAGTCTTCTTCCTCACTCTCTTATTTCCTTTTTTTTTTTTGTTTTTGTTTCAAAACTTGGTAACATTATAATATTGAACATAGGATAGTTGATGACACTAAGAGCTAAATCCTTTCAGAATTCAAAATTGTTTTTGCATGTGTGGATCAACAATGCATATTTGGATTAACCTCGGGTCCTTCTTGTATGTCTGCATAAACAAATGATTATTTTACATGTTCAGATTGACAACTGCTTCTATCTACATGTTCAGACTGACAAATGGATCTTTTCACATGTTTACATGACAACTGGTATTTTTTAAAATTGATGCCTGGCTTTTTCTGTATATTCAGGTTGACGACTGATTCTTATCGGGGGTACCTGGTGGGCAGGCTATGGTCCCACTGTCCTAGTTTCCAAGCTGCCTGGTACTGGAGCTCGTCCAGCTCTTGACTGGCAGTGTCTGGTGATGATGATGATGAGCATAGTGATGATGATGATGTTGTTGGTCCTTCTCTGTCCTTGCTTAGGCCTGACAGAATCTGCTGCAGAATGTAGTCTGTACCAATGGACTGAATCACCTGATGAGACAATATAACAGACAGTAACATGATAGCTACACTGTTTCAATTGAAAAACCATCCTAGAGGACTGATGATGGAAGACAAAAATCACCCACAAAACTCCATCTTCGAGTTTTATCTGCACAATGCCAAGGCAGATCCACTTGTATTGCAATGGTCTTGTCAGCTACAAGAATAAACCATCCCCTTTTCAAATCGTTTGCAAAGCAATGCCATCACCATCATTATCCATTGTGTCTCAAGGATATCTACAACAACTAAAGAGAATAAGAAATTTCAATTCATCACTAATAAAGATTAGGATAAATAAGATCAATAAAATGGTCCCATCTCACTTATGGAGGTTTAATGAATTCAACATGAGAAGATATCAATCATCAAGAAGCACCTAATGCAATAGTTTGTTGACTATGGCTGCAGCATGACACCACAACAACTATGGAGAAATTACAGAGAGAATTCAGTCTCAATTTTGTGCAGCTAGGGCAGCAGTTGATATGTAGTTTCCATATTAATTTACAACCAATGTGTATTTAATATCACTCAATACAGCACTTCCTATTAGATATCAAAAAGACAACAATTGAAATAAATTCCCACATCCAACAGAAAATATTTTGATCATATATTTTGAAACGCATGCTGTTCAAGCAAAATGTTTCTTTATCATTTTCTCTTACAAAGCTAGTTTTTGATCACACAAATGATTTAAAAGTGGCCATATAAATTATTATGTGGATATGATATTGGAACAAACAAGCATTAAAACTGCCACTTCAGTAAAAATTTCTTATGCAAGCACCGTGTTGGGTCAAAATGTCTCGCAGCCAGTGGAAATGAGATGTAAGTTGCTGGGCTAGAACTGAGAAATCAGGCTTTAAATGTGATGAAGGGGTCAGATATCAATTTTTTTTTTTATTGCAGAAATCGAAAGTGCATTTATTACTAAACAAGACAGTATCGGTCTTACCCTCAATTTATAAATAATACTCCATTAAAATCAGATTTTTTGTGAAGTAAGCATGTAGATTTATGCATTCAACCATTCATTTAAACTCGATTTTTTAAAATTTTAGTCACTGCTGAGGAATAACCCTTTGTCTGTTAAAACTGCAATATCTCTAGTTAGAACAAAGCTAGCTCAAAATTGTTTTCATCATCTGAAGGAGTATGTAATAAGCTTTCACAAGATATTTATTTTGACTGGTTGCGAGGCAAATAGATTGATTGGGGCTATTTTGCTCTGACAAAGGAATGAGTAGGTGTGCTTCAAAAGAAAAGATTTCAATACAATGTTGCAATGGTTTAACTGAAAAGAGCAAAGTGTCACATTTAACAGGCTTATAGGACGGACTGAAAGGAAGAAGATTCTTCCACTGACCTGCAGTAGGGCGGATACTGAAGCTTTTGAGTTGTGGCTGACCTCAATGTCCAGTGTGGTCAGTGCTTTCTCTTCTTGCTGCTCGTGGAGATAAGTCTGGACACTGCGGAGAGAGATCATAAAGTTACTGTAAACCTGCTGAGGACTTACTCAGCCTATGCTTAACAATCAGTTAAAGATAACTAACAACAGGCCTCTGTTGGCCAGTGCTGACCACAGCCGAATACCGCTAACACTTTAACACAATTCAACACAACTGCAGTAACACTACTTAACTATTCTACAACTATACCTTAGTTAGACTTACTCCCAATTAAAACTGATGTGTCATGGCATTCCTGTCAGAACATGAGGGCTATCAGATAATGTCATTAAAAAAGAAATGAACTGATACAGAGAATGATGCATTGATTCAATAGAATTACAATGGCATGCTATAAACATATTTCTGCATTTCTCAAAGTGCTGAAGAATAGTTATACCATAAACATAGAACCATAGTTATATTGTTGTGTTAACAGATCTACCATTTGCCATGAGTCATCATGCATTCACACAAAGTATTGGCTCTTACCATACATACAATACTTCTATTTTTGCCTTGCACATGAATATTCAGTTCAGATTGTCTACCTGCATTATTCAAACTTTTGTCCTATTCTCTAAGCTATGTTTACACTATGACTCATACTTCTGAGGGGAAACTATTTTCACAGGTCCTTACCAAGAACAGGTAACCAGTGTGAGAAGAGGCTTTAGTGGCATCACCCATGTTTCATAATGAAATGGCCTTGCCAAAGCAGCACTATAAGGCACAGTAAAGAGACAAGAAGGAAAAAATGGATGGACAATGAGTGGACGGAGGCCAGTTTGCCATGACCCGAATTCAGCCAAGAAACTAATGGAAATGGAGGAAATAGTTTAAACAGTGTTCACAGTGGTACCATGACGACTAGGAGAGTTGAACTTATTTCCATAGCTAGAGTGGTTAGTGTATGAGACACTTTGTGATAAAATTATGATGAAAATTGTACATAGCGCAGTTTTATAGAGATACAAGGTTGAAGAAATGACATATGCACCCACCGAACCGCAGACTCCACCATCTTGCCAGCCCCACAGCCATAGATACCATCGGGGTCCCCTATCTTTCTGTATGCCTCCAGAAGGAGAGCCTGCAACTGCTGCTCATTTTCTCCTGGCGAGTCCTGGGGCTGGGAGCCTCCGAAAGACCCACGGTGCAAACTGGATGTCAACGGACTGATGCTAGTCCTCGGTGAACCCTGTGATTGGCTGGGACTACTGGATAGGAAAAAAAATAAATAAATTGATAGGTAGTCCGACAGGTAGACAGAGAGGCATATAGACAAGTTGACAGAAAAAACACATAGGTAGGCAGTCAAGCAAGTAGATAGACAGACTGATGGAAGGACTGATGAACAGATGGATTGATGGAAGGATGAATGTGTGGATGGATGGACAGATGAATGGATGCATGGATGGAAGCAGGGACATAAGCATGAATAGATAAATATTTAAGGTACGCTTCTTCAAAATGAAATTTTTACTACAGCTGATGGGCTATAATGATAGGAAGAAAAATACATTTAACCCACATACTAAAACAGGGATGTCAATCTGCCTACGTGAAAAAGTAGGAAAAGTTCCTGGCACATTCTTTAGAGCCTAACATGCAAAACTGAAGTATGTTAATGGTAAAAAATAATACTGTATTTGGGGCCAACAGAGAAATTCTGACTGTCAAAAAGTAGGAAATCCTACTAAAGTAGGAAAATTGACATCCCTGCTAAAATGACATAAGCATCCTCAAACCAAGGCAGACTAAATAGGCTATTATGCTTGGATTTTCAACACAGCTGTCTCAAACAATAAAAACTTTATGAAGCCCTAGATGCACTGTTGTTTATACTGGGATGTAAGTCCTGTTAAGAGTGATTTCTCAATTCATGCCTAATATTTTTTGCAACAAATTTGTGTAATTCAGAGTAGCAAATCGTAACCATAAAAGAAAAAAAAAATCTATAAAACCTCACAAACTGTCACAGACACTCCTAATTTTAAACTGAGTAAATAAATACTTTAGGCTTGACGAAAAATTCATTCCTACAACTTCTCTGAACCACCTGAAAATATAAACTTACTCTTGTATGTCCCACCAAATTTCTGAGAAGAGGACAGCTGAGAAATTAGCACAGCAGTACTGGGCAGCCTTGGCCACTTCCAGATAGTTGACATCCAGCCAGAAATTGTTTTCCCAAGCTGTCTGCGGCTTGTGCCTCTCCCGCCTTACCAAGAATTAAAACATAAAAAAGAATGAAACCACATATACAGGAACATTTGCTTGTTCTTGGCTGTTTTTTTTGTTCTCTTTAAATTGCTTTATTGTTTCCCTTTGCTACTAAGACAGAGCTGTTATTGCACAAGCTTTGTCTAGACTGAAAAACAATGATGTTTGTGCTTTCAGCTCTAAATGTTCATCATAAAAAAATCCTGAAAAATTCAGTGTATTTTGTAAAATGTTTTACCTCTAACTGACATAATTTTGTCATATTTTTTTATGATTAACAATCTCAATGCATGAAGCTTCGTTATAACATTTGTTTAACAACCTTAGCGTTTAGTCAAGGGAAGTAACTAAATAAGCCGCTGAAAAAACACCTAATTAATTAAACTGATGAAAAACAATCTCCATTTCTATAAGATGGCCCGCTGTTAAATCTGAACAATGACCACGTAGGTGAAGCATGGATATAAATTTGTTGGGGGATACAACATGTACATAAAGATTCTATGATAGCAAAAACTCCTTACCTGTCCTGGGGCTTTTCTTGCTGTCTCAGGAATTTGACAACATTTAGCATAGTTCTGACTGAGTCCTTATTCATGCAGATGGGGTGAGTCACTGATGAGAATATAAAACAATGTAGGAAACAGAAATGATAGTAAATTACATTACAGCATGAGACTTACTCAATACTCTGTTCTCAGATTCTCATTTTCTACCATCACATTGGAGAATTAAATTTTTGAAGGGTCAGAAGCATTTTGGCAGAACATGGAATGGTGTAGTAAGGAATGAGTTAATATATTATCATTACTTTCTGCCCAAATCACAATTCAACAGCAAACTTAGGTGAGATTGCTGATAAATGAGTTTTACACAAAAGCGTCACGTAGTCGAAGATTCACCTGTAGAGATGTCCTGTGAGTCCGTGTCCATGCTCAAGACACAGTGGTGACGGAAGAAAGCTGAGACATGCTGGGACAGAATTGCTCTGAGGTCTCTCCCTCCGCGCAGAATGGTGTGGATGAGATAGGGCAGGCCAGCTTCACAGAATTCACTCTGAATATTACAGACAGCACGGACAGAGTAATTTGATTACATCACAAGAGGAAAAACTAATAGTTCACTCGGCACTGGTATCACCATGCACTGCATTTACTCCAATTGAGTAAACTTGTTTGGAAATTGCAAATCTTTCATAAGGAGAGTTGTTGTGAAAGTAGCTAAATGGTATCCAAACCTAAATATTGAAAACCATAATGACAAGCGCAATAAAACTAACACAAAAGAAAAAAAGATAATTAAATATAAAAAAAACAAAAACATGACATATAATGGTGCCTATCCATTTCATTTGAATTCATGTACCCTTACTTACGAGAACATTATATGTGCTAATGTGTTCTACTACTATTCGCAACACATTCTGAAACAATGCACCCATAAAAAAGAATAAAGCATTATATATTCATCAGTTCAATCAGTTCCCCGCATAATTTACCCTCAGTGAACACATGGGTCCGATGGCTTGCAGTATTTCATCCTCGACAGCCCCAGTGCCTAACAATGCTGAGGCCAGACCTTTGATCCATCCTTCGTGGTCAGTATCACTGCTGCCCAGCCACAGGTCAGGGTTGTCTACAAGTCTGAAAGACTCTGCATCAACCCTTGATGGGGCTGGTGGTGGAGCCATACTCTGGAATATAGCAATTTTGGAAACTGAAACCACTGTCCAGAATTCATAATGTATACTGGCGTCATTTCTCTAGAGTATGTATATGTTGGAGATCAGCATCATTCTCTAAAATATAATTATATCATTTATGTTGAATATTGCCACCTTTCTCTAGGCTAGAATTTATATACAATTTTGATGACCCCAAGCACCCACCTGATAATCAATTGAAATATTCCAAAAGAACTACATATTTGCTGCATGCAATATGTCTCTGCTTGAGAGGTGTACCACTGATGGCAGAAATGAATTGCTGTAATTTCGTGGATTATTTCAAGAATATCATGGATTATGAAGAAGTTAATGGGAGATCATTGCACTTCCCTTGGCCAGACAAAAGAAATGTTGAGCAAGAAGTGTAAAGAGGAAAAAAACAACAACCCTTTACCTACAGGTCATGCCAAAGACTGATCCTCACAAACTGATAAAATTGTAACAATATAAAAAAGCACTCTCTATACACCATAATTCTTTAGGAAATTTTTAATGGTATATATTTCAAGCAGCAAGCACTAAAGTGATTTTGGCCTCCTTACATTGCTTGTTCATCAAATCTTTTGCCTAGCAAAGGGAAGTAAAAGGGCTGGGCACAATGATCTCTTTCTTTGCGAGCTCAGTTCTTTGTTGACCAATATCCATTTTTTGTCTATTTGGAGATGTATGTCATATATAGGAGGGATAGTAAATCTACCACATAATCTAATTATTTCACCAATCACTTGCCCAAACAGGTAGATTTTGAAAATCATTTTGTGCAATCTCCTATATGCAAAAAACAGTTGCTAAATATAAAACATCAATTTTCTCAAAATGTGAAAAATGGAGATAGAACAACAGAAAACTGCACGCACAACTTTGTTACACAAACCAGATGAATTGTAGAATAAATCGATTTACATCCACAGCTATCACTTTGACACATTATGAAATGAAGGATTATTTCATACTTAAGCCCTACCTACCCCACGTCTAGAGCTGTGTCTTTGAAAAGGATGCAGGTATTCAAATATAAAACTCTCTCCCTCTAGTTTCTTTGTGTAGTCTTCTTTAAATCTGGCACCTGAGTCAGTGGCCATGATGGTCTGTAAGATGTTGCCAGCTGTTCGTACCACTTCCAAACTGGACATGTAACAGAACATAAATTTTTAAACCTTTCTATATAAACACACATCGACGAGTCATAAAAACCATAAACTGATATTCACGGTCCAAACAAAGTATCCCACCAGAAACAGATGTGCGTCTCAAGGAAAATACTTCATAATTCCTCAATTGCTTAAAATAGAGGCTGTATACTAAACTCCATTATACCCAAATCTGCTGGAAAATTATCCAATAAATGATAGAATCCAAAATTATGATAATTTCAGATTTTGACTTTTCTTGGACACAGGATAACTGTGAACCTTTTTATTCTTCTTTTTTTGCATATCCTATTAAAAATGCTTGAAACAGAATTAAGTGTTTTGTTGTGTAAGTGGCACTATCCTTTGATAAACAAATCATAGATTTCAACACAAATATTTGCCGTCAACACTGCAAAAACTTTAATGATTAAAAGACAAAAAAAAAAAAAAAACTCTATACAAATCAAAAGCTAAAAATACCAGATGAAACTCATACAGTCAAATACTTATGTTTAACAAAATTTATCAGAGACTTTCTATCTATCGAGATCTGTGTGCAAAGAGATATTTCTTGTTTATCTTCAGTCAGGATTTATGTACAAACTTACATTTCTCAATGTTTATGCAATAAACAACTGAAAGGTTTCAGGGCAAAATGCAACAAATGCCATTTTTGAAATTTCGAGTTATATCCCTCAATACTGGGAATGGTGACAGTGTTATAAGATAAGGACTTTCCTTTCACTAAATGCAGCTTATCCTTCCCGAATGTCCTCAGAAACTTTTAGTATTTGATGATAAATTACTAACTACTGGAGAACAAATTTTCATTTTTCTCTTAATGGCGATTTTGGATATGTCTCATTTTGCCCTGAAACCCTTCAATTGCATCTCAGCTTTTGTTCCCCACAATTTATAATTAGCTGTTTTTTTTCCTTTTTGACCAAATTTATGTACACAGATATTTCTCCATATTCTCCATATCAGGATTCAGGTAAAAGATATATATGTCAAAGATTGTACCCCATTTAGATTAAATTACGATATTTCTAATATTTTACAGAAAACAAAATTATGTACAAATTAGATTCCTCTATGGCTAAAAAGAAAACCTGTGTCCCACTATTGTTCTCTACCTTCTATCTTCCATGATTTATTAAGAAATCTTTTCCCACCTATGGAAGACATAATTTTTGATAAACATACTTTTCTCACAATCTGTAAACATTTATGAGATTAGATACATTAAATGTTTTGAAACATTTTTGTATAGAGTAATGTTTTTTTACCTTTTGTCCTGCAAGAGCCTATCCAGAGCATGAAATAGCCAACAATATTTCTCAAATTCATGATTCCTGTAAGTTGCCATGGCCAATACCTGGCCGTTTTGAACTGGTTGCCGTGGCAACGACAAGCTGCCCAGATCCAGTGGACCAATGGCTCCCAGGCAGGCCATGGCTGCCATAGCAATGGGCTGACAAGGGGAGGTCATCAACATCACCAGCTCACAGATCAATGTCTTTAAAAGTGTCATGCCTGCAATGAAAGAAAGCAGAACTGATCAGAAAAAGTAAAATTAATAACAACTGCAAAGAAGATACCTCTTAGGAAATCAACACAAAAAGATATTACAAACAAAACAAAAAAACATGAAAACAGAAAATGAAAAAAACAAAACGTCAAATGAAAGCTGTATTTTATGGGAAAAATGACGTAAAGCACATCAAACAAAAACTGAAGAGAAAATAACAGAAAGCAAGTTAAATGAAAGATGTAGAAATAAAAAGCAGAAAGCACATCAAACAATAGCTGTTTAAAAAAAAAACCAAAAAAACCAGAAAGCAGATCAAATGACTGGTTTAGAAAAACTAGAGGAAGAGCAGAACAAAGTGTTGAAACTTAAGTGGTACAAAAGATATCCAAAACGGTAGTAATGAAATTCTCTAAAAGGAGATATAATGAGATCAGTAAAAACTGTATGGTGAAATACTGGTTGAAATGAATCTATTGTCAATTTTTTTCAAGATCTACTGATAATAATAATAATAATAATAATAAAAAACAAACTGAATGTACAAGTAGTTTACTTTGGAAGAAAAAAGAATATTTAACTATTCTTCACTTTACTGAGATGATTATGTTCAAAATTAAATTCTGAAACTCTGTGGGTAGCAAAATCTAATTTTCTTTGCAGAACTTTCTTAGACATTTGATTAAATTCACCCATCACAAGGCCAATAGAAAATAGAAGTAATGAAATTTGGAATAAAAAATGACAGAAAGGAGAAGGGACAAAAACTCTCGAGTGATGACAAATGTTAACAAAAACTGTGGAAAAGGAACAGGTTAACAGACTGTCACTGATTTGTGAACTGTCTTTTTTGTTTTGGTGATTCCACACCCACATAATTTTGTTTATCATGGTAGTCATGACTGCTGCTATACAAAGTAAGCTAATTTAAAAGTCATTATTTCATTTTGTTAATGCAGTGCTATTTGTTTAAGCCAAAAGCTTGTCATCTGTAAGCATCACTGGGAGCAGTGGTTGCCGCTGCAGTACTGACACCGATAGACTTATCCTGTTTTATATGTTCTTATCTGCTTACTTCAGGGATTCTCATTTCACTAGATTTCTCTTACCAATGAGAGATGCTACTGGTCTGCCTCTTTTACTTTTTGCCTCAGTCTTGCCTTGGAAAACATGGATGTTCCTTTACTTTCTAAAGATAGAAACTTTCTGTTGTTTTTTAATTATCTTTCAATATGCCTTTATTTCTTCTTCTGTCTATCCAACTGACTTTAAGCCGCCTCCATTAAAAAAAAAAAAACATTTAGTCTTCACTTTTTTCATCCAAATCCACCTCTGCTAAATCACGTTTTACCTTTGTTTAATCCAGCTTTTGTCCACTTTCTCAAAACACTTAAAATAGGAATTTTTTGGAATGGCCAAGTTGATTTGTCTGAATGACAATTTGCAAGGTCTTGTCGTGATGATTTCTTAGAAATTTAGGGACAAAAAGGGAATCCCTGTGGAATAGGAGTCGGCATCTGCCTCTAGATGAAAGTGTGATGGGTTTAATTCTTACTAGAGGATAGGAAAGATAAACACCTGCATTTTTCAGTCACTTAACATGCCCTGACTTCTTGAGTGAAGAGGTCCAATGGTCTTCTAGGATAAAGGTGTTTCACATGGCAATGAACCCTGGCAGTGAAAACCTGGGTGATGAGTTGGTAAGGATGCTGCTGTGTGGGCCAAAATTTAAAAAATGACAAAAATAAAAAAAAATCCAATCTTGAAAACCCAAAATATTTTGTCTCATCAAAATTGGCATACATTTTAAAGCCGAGAAAATCATATAGGACTGAGGGACTGGACATATACTAAGATACTAAGAAAAAAAAAAAAAAAAGCAATGACTGATAACAAGAGTACAAACTGACCTTCAGCTGACTGGGTGAGAGTTTCCACTTCCTTATGGCTGCAGATGATCTGGTCAGTCAAATATCTGAGTCGCTGAGCCAGACCATCAGACGGACAGTCAGACATCAGGAGGCAAACATCCAAAAAATCCTGCAGTTTCTGGTAGACAGAAAAGATTCCAGCAGATAAGAAAAGAACGATAAGACACAGAATTACTTTCCACAAGTCTTGACTGTTATTATGATGAGGCTCAAGAAATCAAAATTTCCCTACGATCTAATCTCGATTCAGATGGAAAGGTAGATCTAGACTAGTAAGCCAGTCTAAAAGCAGGTGGTTAGGTATACAGTAACTCCTAAAGGTACACCTTTTGGGATCTCGATACATCAAATTTTTCTATGTGCATATACATTTATATTGCAGGATGGTTCATTATATCGTGAGTTTCTACAGCCTGATATAAATTATATTTTAGGCAAAATGCAAGTACAATCACTATTCTAATGTGTGCTTAAGAGTTATAAGAACATGGAAAAGGTAAATAAGAGTATGGGGAGAGTTTTATAACGATTAAAATATATTAAAATAATACAGTAAATAGATGATGTCTACTTCACAGATTTACACATATTATGGGGGTTCTGGAACATAACTCATGTGATAATCAAGGGATCACTGTATAGGTAAGTAGGCCGGAGGGATATCAACCAATCCATTATTCTCAGATACTTAAACATTCTGTCAATGGCCTAATGGTTGGGCCATTGGATTCAAGATAATAGGTTCTGCGTTCCAATCCTGACAGGTTCTGATATTTTGTCCTTGGAAAAGACAAACTACATACACAAACTTTCTGATCCGATCCAAGTTAAAATGGGTACCTGACTACAGACAGTGATTGATATTGTCAGAGGAATTGATCTCAAACCGAGCTGCTTTGTATGCTTCTCAGGGAAGTTAAAAATATTTATGAATGTCTAATTTGACTCTGTCAGAGTAATAATAGATTGTAAAACGCTTAGAGTTTGTACTGTGCAAGAAATAAATGCTGTGTAAATGCTGCTATTATTATTATTATCATTATTACTGTATGCATACATGTGACTTTTGATCCTAGATCATTTGTGTATTTCCAAGATACAATCTCGTTTGTGAAAACATGATGAACTGCTGTGTCTCACTATACCCTATTACTGTGGAAAATTGGTGTGACTTGTCCTAGTATTCTCTTCATCAAAGAAACCACACAATAGCAGCTGGTAATGATCAGGCATGATAAAGACTTCCAGATAAGATAAGCCATTTTGAAAAGACAAAAAGTAAATTTTGGCACAGTAATTTTAACAGTCCTCTGGCACCTGGAGAGCTAACTTAAGAGAGGCGCACAGGTAAGTTGACAGACACTAGATAACTGATAATACATTGTTTTTATCATCACTGTTTCTATTATCTTTGGCAAATCATGACCCTGCAGATGTCAACAACAAAGAAGTAATAAAACAATGATATATTATATTCATGTTGAATAAATAAGTTAAGCCTTGATAAATGTAAACCATGAATACCATATGTTGCTGCATTGTACATTGTAAAAATAGGAATTTCAGTCCAAATATGATGAACTGGTCTTTGACAAAATTATCCCCTTGGCATTTCTTGGGCTAAAAATATCACAGTTGTATCACCTGCTTCAAAGGCTTCCTTTCGTCCCCACTTAGTCTGTCCACTTGAGCTCTCAGCCTGTCTAACTGTGAGGAACTGGGCAGAGGATTGAGGATTGTCTTGGCCTTTGCCAGATCAGCACTGTTCTTACAGGCCTGGGATGATATCAGTGTGTCCAGCAAGGTCAAGCTGACCCGACCAATGCGATCGCTCAAGCATACGGCACTGGAAACCATATCTGTGATCCGATGGATGTAATTGGTCACCTCCTAAGAATAGGACAAAGAAAGACGAAAAAGACTGAAGAAATTACTACATTACATCACAATTCAATATAACTAGATAATAATCTATATCTTTAGGTATCTTAGAATGTGGCAAACTATTGTAATAAATCATACGATCATATAATGATACTGTATATAATGTAGGAATAGTTGGATCATTATGTTACAACAATGTTGTTTGATGGACATAATAATCTGTTTCTCTATCTGAGAACATGGAAAAAACTATCCATTGTGCCTGGCCTCCACATCTTAACTTTCTTTCATTTATTATTGATAGCAGCTTTCTTAAGGTTCCTAAATCTTTCAACATACTCATATTTCTTCTTCTGTCTGTCCGACTGACTCTGATCAGCCTCCTAAAAAACTCATCTCTCAGCAGCCTGTAACTGATGTAGGAACACATAATTACAGAGTCTTTAAGAGCTGTAATCATCAAAAAAATCTGACAAACATTTCAGATATGCTTACATCTGGGCACACACTGAGAGTTCTATCACAAAGGGAATGCAAGATGTCCAAGGCAGTCAGAATCACCTCCTCCTCATAACTGGGACTTGTCACAGGGCTCTGAGTCACTCTGTGGAAATAACAATATAGTAACACTGGGCATGTATTCACAGTAACTATTCAGCCAGAATCACCTCCTCCTCATAACTGGGACTTGTCACACAGCTCTGAGTCACTCTGTGGAAATAACAATATTGTAACACTGGGCATGTATTCACAGTAACTTTTCAGTCAGAATCACCTCCTCCTCATAACTGGGACTTGTCACAGAGCTCTGAGTCACTCTGTGGAAATAACAATATTGTAACACTGGGCATGTATTCAGACTAACTATTCGGTCAGAATCACCTCCTCCTCATAACTGGGGCTTGTCACACAGCTCTGAGTCACACTGGGGAAATAACAAATTTGTTACACTGAGCATGTATTCAAATCAACAATCAGTCAAAACTACCCCCTCCTCATAACTACGGCTTGGCACAGAGCTTTGAGTCACTCTTGTGGAAATAACAATTTGTTACACTGAGCATGTATTCATATCAACTATTCAGTCAGAACCTCATTCTCCTCATAACTGGGACTTGTCACAGGGCTCTGAGTCACTTTGTGGAAATAATAATATTGTAACACTGGGCATGTATTCACAGTAACTATTCAGTCAGAACCACCTCCTCCTCACACTAAAGCTATCATGATATTCTCCGATGCAATGATGGAGAACCATGTACACGAAGATAAGAAAATCTATTGCTCCAAAAGTTGGTTTTGTTTTGAGCATATCAATGGCTCTTTGTGTGTATCAACAGTTGATTTAGTTCCTACTGCCAGCCTCAGTGAACTGAGGGAACTAAGAATAACAGGTGTCCATGAGGTCTGCCATGTGTATTTTGAATGAAAAACTGCCAGGAATGTTACAGAGAAATGTTACAAAACAGATGTCAAGTATGAGTTCTTAAAACATCATCAAACAGACATCTAACAACAGCTCTGTAAAGACAAAAAGCAGATGCCCAGAAAAAGTTCTTGCCTCTCCCCGAGGATGATCAGCAGCCGATTGGTGATGTCTCTGATGACTGCCGCCCATCCCCCCTCCAGACCTGCACTCAGCTCCTTCAACAACATGTGGACAAACAATCCGTACATCTGCAAGTGGCGCTGTTGTTCATGGGCTCGGTGCTGTCGCCATAGCAATGTGGACAGCGACAACAACACCTGATGGAGGCCGTCCTGTGGTGAGAAATAAATTAAAAAAGTATAGACAACTCATCTACTGTTACTTTGAAAAGTCACTTTGAAGTTAATCCCTTTACTGATTATATAT
>JBCAUA010111707.1:0-10007 GCA_038406235.1 Peronia verruculata
AAAAAGGAATCGAGTAATGGGAGATCATTTTGACCAGCCCTATTACTTTGCCTGACAAGAGAGGTGTTGAGCAAGCAGCGGAAAGAGGGAAAAATCCCTCTACTTCTTGTCATTTGAAAGACAGATCACAAAAAAAAAATTTGATAAAATTATAGCTATAAGAAGGAAACATTCTCTATATGTCATAATTTTTTTAATGTTTCATGGTGTATGTCTAAAGCAAAGGCTGCAAAAGTGTTTTTTCCTCTTTGCACTGCTTGTTGAATCCTTCTTTTGTCTGGCACAGGGAAGTAATAGGATTGAGCCCAACGATCTTCCATTAACCCACACATGTATTATAAATCCCAACAATCAGCTTTAATGTTGAGGAAAACCACATCCAGGACACATAGAAAAGAAATAATACTCACCAAAATCACCCTCGCATTTCAAATAGACTTATTTACAGAAATCATGTGAAGTGCTATGGCAGTCTGTGGCACTTAAAGAATTAAAGATATAATTGATCATATAGTCTGGATAAGGGCGAATATATTTCGGAGGTCCCATGTGTACGTTATGCACGTTAAAGAACCCTTGGGAGTTCAAAATCAATGGAAGAGTAGGCCTGAGTGCCGCTGTCCGGGCAAAATTTCCTAATTCCAAATTTCTACCCACAAAATTTCTCAGTAAAAATTGGCAACTTCTAAAAAGCTGAGATAATCCTATCTCTTAGGATTGAAAGGCATAAGAAAAACAACAATATCATATAGTTTGTACTAACTGTCCTAGCAAATCTATTTGTCTTGTTCCTTGCCTTCAAGTTCACTTCAAAGACTGCAGACTATAGGGTTTGTCATCATCATTATTAGCTTGGAATAGCACACTAATTCTTGTGGGACACTTACTGTGATAATATACTCCAAGAATGAGGACATGGCCAGCCTACACATTAATTATTTTATTGCAGTCAATGCAATCAATACTGTCACTCAAACACTGGTCTCATAGCTCACAGAATGCATGTCAGTAAGTCTTGAAAATATACAAAAAAATTAGCATAGTACTCAAATTATTGTGAAGTCAAAATCATCAAACTGGCTGGCCTGAGGGAGAAAATATTTTTCCGTTTTCTTAGCATCACATTGAATGTGTGTGTCATTCCCTTGAACCTTTGCAAGCAACTCAAACTGCCACCTGGCAATTACAATAAAACTTCATCAGCTTTTAAAGTTAAGGTTTTTGAACTAAAAACTTCATCAGCTTTTAAAGTTAAGGTTTTTGAACTAAAATATCAAAAATGGGGTTTTCCCATATTTACACACTTTGAACTCTTCTCATACCAGAAAAAAGCTGATGGGGCCAAAAACATATGGTGCCTCAAAACAGCACCTACATGGCACCACTGCACTGTAAAGAGAGATTATAAAAATTCAATTGTGATTTTCTCAATATGTATGATTTCTTCACTTTTTCCCTAAGGCTTTTTTATTTCTCAACCATTTGCTTTCAAATTAGGAATATACGTCCTCCAAAGCATGTGTTTTAATAAAATGCTTTGCTTTTTCTGAATTTTATTTCCGTTTTTGAAGGAAAATTGGATATTTGGTGGAAAATTGTGAAAATTTACATCCATCAATATACATATTTCAAAAATTTATAAAAAAAATATTCTATGAAATATGAACAAAAAACAAATGCATTTTGTCTTTTTCATAGGGTTACATTATTCGTGTACAAATTTTCACACTATTCCATTCTGTACTCTAGGAGATTTAGGCTTTTGAAAAGAGCTAATTTTCAAAACACATAATCCAGTATAGTGGCATTGTCATGGCAACCAGATGCAAAACAACTTTTTTTTCCCACACTTTTTGTCTAATTTGGACATGCTGAATCTGAATTTGAAGGGTGAAAAAAATCCCAGTTCAAGCATTCAGAAAATCATTCTCAGGACCTACACCGCCCCCCCCTCCCCTTAAGAAGAAAAACCTTTTGACAGATTGGTATTCAAGGAACACCCTACATTTATCAACAATGGAAATTTTGTCCTCTGCTATCAGCATGCACAGAACTGGGTCTGTCTAACAAAACCAACGACACATATTCCGACTAGTCAGTATCAAGTGCCTGCTTAAGTCGACTTCTGTAGGGCAATTTATATAAAACAAAGTCATTCTTACTCATCAATGAGCACTAAGTATCTTGTATTGCCTTCCCTGGCAGCTTGCCAAGGCTATGCCAATTTGCCAGCACCAGCTGCTCACTTTATTTCACATCTCTACATCAGTAGACAAAGTTCACTCTCATTCTTTCAAGTGAATTTCACTTTCACTTTGATAAAGTTCACTCTATTTCATTCATTCTAATTTCTGATTCTTTATTTTACATCTATGTGAAGCTTAATTTTGTTCTAATTCTGTCATATGAAGGTCACTCTGACTGACCGAGATAAAATTCACACCAATTCTTTCAGATAAAGCTTACTCTGAAATCATTGATATAAAAGTTCACTCTAATTCATTCAGAGAAAGTTCACTCTACATCTTTCAGATAAAATTCACTCTATAATTATTGAGATGGTGTTCACGCTAATTCATTCATGAATACTGAATATTTTTCTTTGTATCCCCCTGGCAGGCCTGCACAGAACTTGCTCTGCCAAATGGAAGCAACAACGTGACTGACATGTTTCCTGTGCTGCCTTGGAATGATGAGCTGAAGATTGAGTACTGCAAGAAGACATATAACGTAACTCCCCGCCTGGACTGGCCTGGAACCCAGTTTTGGGGGAAAAGTGAGTTATTTAGTGTCAAATTTCACATGGAAACTTTATTTTTGTCTTTCCCATTCTGACAGTATGTGTGGATGTTTGATAGAAAGGATTGTTTGGGGCTAACTCTTACAGAACAAATTTTTGAATCACACTTTGTGTTTCAGTTTCTCTCTTTGCTTTTGTTTCTTTTAGGTTTTTTTTTTTTTTTTGTATGTACCCCTTTTCTTGTCATTTGCTGTATAGATTATTGTTATTTTGCAGTGCATAAAGCAAGTGATGTCATTTAACGTTTATATAGGGCTCTCACCTTGTCATTTGCTGTACACTCATAGAAGGCTTCTTTGTCATTTGCCATGACTGATAGTGTGTCATTTTGTCATGTGTGTCACTGCAGTATTTCATCTTGTCCATTTATGATATGATGGATTCTTAGTCTTTCTGTGTCATTTGTGCCTAGGAATGGTAGAGTTTTACTTTGTCATTTGTATTTTTGTAGTATCTTAACTTGTCATTCGCTGTGAATGAAGAATCTTATTTGATCATATAATATGTATCTTTGTAGTATCTCATCCAGTCATTTTGCTAAGACTGATAGAGCTTTACTTTGGCATGTGTGCCATTTGCAATGTCTCACTCGTAGTTTTGCTTTAATGATAGTGTCTTACTGTATCATTTGCGCTGTTGCAGATATTCGAAGCGCCAGCAACATTATCTTCTCCAATGGTGATCTTGACCCATGGGCTGGAGGTGGGGTAAGTCAGCTGGCTGGTTTTACTTAAGCATTACAAGGAAGAACAGAAGAAATAATGGATCTCAATTTCTGTATCTTATTCTGGACTGTTCAGTAGTTTTGACTATTTATACTCCACAGTGAGTGCAAACAGAGGCAGATATCAGGTGGTGGTTTTATGACAGGCTTGACGTTATTTTCATTCTTATATTCTAACTGCTAAGAACTTTTTTCTGGGATTTTTTTTAGATATATTTTCATGGGAAAAAGTAGCTTGAGAAACTGAGGTTGGAATTTTAGCCTGTGAACTTCAAATTTCCTTTATTCAGTGAACTGTAAGAAAGGTTGTGAAATGAATCATTTCAGTATTTGCAGTGTTGAAGAGATGCAAGTTTATAGAAGAATTATATTTAAGGGTTTCAGTCTAATCTGTCACAAACAGATTAATTAATCTCTACTGATGGTACTTGCCTTATTTAAGAGGAGTCATCACAATGCAGCTAAAAAGAAATCCAAATTATGCCTTTCGTGGATTTTTGATACACATTTCTTTTATTAACAGAATCATTATTATTCATATAGAAAGGATTAAATTTTATCAGTTTGAGATAGACTGTTCACTGTTTTCTATGGTAATAAATTTCAGATCACCGAGGATCTTTCAAGCTCTCTTATTGCAATCAAAATTGTGGGTGGTGCCCATCATTTAGACTTAAGGTAAGCTGAAAGTTTTACACTGTAGTACGCTGTGAATAGGCTTGTATTCTTACCCTTGTGCATTTGGGTGTCACCCCTGTTGCCTTCCTGTCACATTTTTTACTCATCTGTTCATTCCTCATTTATACAACCATTTCATCCATTCACTGATTTATCCATATATCTATCTCACCATCCATCCATTACATCCATCCATTTACTTGTCCCTTCACACTTATCCCTCACACATCCCTTCATATTGAGGATTTACGTAGTTTACAGTGCACACGACCACTTATATCGACATCGCTTATGAAGACATTTCTCTTTTGTCAACATGATTTACTAACTACAGATTTTTTCTTCTTTATTGTCAATAAAAAGATTCCTCTATATCGACATCCTCTCCTTTTGACTTGTCTCATATCGACATGTCGATCAAACTCCCTAAGCCATACAGACCTTATTTTTGTGCACAAGAAATCTCCTTTTCCTCTTCTTGCTCACTCAAACTAGAACTTATAAGCATGAGGTGAGCCATGTGTCCTTTGTGAGTCACGCTGGGTCATCAGAGAAAGAGAGGAGTGGCGGCCACCTACAAAACCACATGTGACCTGCTAGCTCTGTTGGAAGTGACACAAAGAGACTTGTGTCTAGTTTGGACTTCTTCCATACTGTCGGGAAAGGGGGAATCATTGTGTGTGTATGTTTGTATGAATCGACATGTGACGCATTTATGCATCCATCTACGCACTATCTAGATCTAGTCCTACTTGTGAAGCAAACTGGTGTAGTGTTTCATATGACTGTTAGGATCGCCTACACTAGTAATCCCTGCTGTCTGTATTCTCACAAGATCTACCAACAGTCCTTTTATGGGCCAAACAATCATAACAAAAAGTTTTTAAAAAACAAAAGGACGGGTGATGAGTTTTTTTTTTGTTGTTGTTGTTGTTGTTGTTTTTTGTTCTGATCAAGAGAAATAACTATCAATATTTCTATAGTGGCATTAAATCCAAATACAGCACTATCACTTGCCACTATTGTAGTAACCCACCTCTGCAATGAAAGAACACCATCTCAAAGAGGCTTCTATTATATCGACTTTCTCTTATATCGACACAAAATGTCTGGACCCTTACATGTCAAATATATCAGGTGTGCACTGTATGACAAATAGATTTTTTTGTCCATCATATAGTGGCACCTTGTCATTATTCAATCAGTCATAACCATTTTCATTCATTCAACTATCCCTTTCAGAGCTTCCAATCCAACTGCTGACCCTCCTGGTGTATTTGAGGCCAGAATTATAGAGCAAAGTATCATCAGATGGTGGTTAACCCAGGACTAAAAGGTTGTACAGCATTGAGCCTGAAGATGGATCAACAGAGGAGACCAAAACAGCTGACCACAACATTTTTATTGAATCTTTCATATATAAGTATTTGCAGTTCTGTATTATCTGTTTATCCTTTTAGATATGAATTTATCTCAGTTACATTGCCATCACATGACAAAATGTTCAGAGGTTATGTGAAAAACTTGAGCTAATCTTGTAAATTCAAAGCTTCCTAATTTCCTGTGTAGAAACAATGAATGTAATGAAGTTGAAGGCTACAACACTGTTGCATGACCTGAGATGAATTTTGTCATTGTCAGTCTTCAGTATATGATGGATAGAAATGTGATTTCATCACCAGTTCAGAAAAGTTGTAGAATCATGCAGAGTGGCATAGTGCCAAAGCCATGACTGGACCAGGCAAAACCAGAGATTATCAGAACAGGCTCAGCAGGCCTTCTCTCTCATGGTTGTGATTACAAGCTTACTCCATGTTGACACCAGAAATCCGTTTTCATTCGTCCGTTTCCTGAATGCATGCTGACGTACATTAATCAACGAGTGTGTTCACATTGTTCATTCGTGTTCATTCATGAGAGGATCCTCTGCAATCATAGACGTCAAAACTAAAGTTCTTGTTTTGTTGTAGTGAAAACAGAAAATGAAGAAGGAGGAAAAAAGAAAGTATTAGGTGCATCTCATATGCGCAGAAAGACATTCGTTTGCTGAGTTTCACCATTTGGTACCAAAAATTTTATCAGGTGAAGACGGGAAGTGTGTGTCATACGTTCGAATGAGACCAAACTCATTTGACAACCTGCGTCAGCTGATTACACCACACATACAGAAAGAATGTACCAACCACAGGAAACCTCTTTCATCCCAAGAACGGCTGTAGCAATCCTGAACTCGACTTGCAACTCCTGCCCCCTCCTCCCATTGTCTATTGTCACTGAGTACACCCCTGATCACATTGCACATTGGAGTTCACGGGAGATATTTTACAATGGTGATAAGACAGATTTCACACACGAATTTTAACGTTAGGAAAGGCACAATTACGAGAGTTACATGTGAACACCACTACGTGATATAGCAAGATTAACTTAGTTTCTTCATAAGCCCCACAAATGAGAACGAAAACGGATCTCTGATGTGAGGGCAGGCTTACTCAGCCTTAATATACACCTGTTTTTTGTTTTGTTTTGTTTTTTTGAGACGCTCTTTTGAAAGACAAAACTTTTCATTTATTCAGAACTTATATGTACTTTATCACTAGCCTTTTTTTATAATATTATCTTATATTCAGACACAGCTAAGGCTCTCTCTAATTTTCTGTTGTTTGTCATCTGACATTGTTCTTTTTTTTTTTTGCAATTGATCTCATTGTTGTTTTAATATGGAAGTGAAAAATGACTGTCGGCTAGAAGTAACAAGTAAGATAGCAAGAACTGTAAGAAATGTTGATGTTGGAATGGTGAGCTGTTGACAGTATCTTATGATAAAATTTGCACCACTACTGCCTTTTCAGTTCCAGCTTCTATTTCGTGCCACAGTAGAAATGACAGTAACTTCCATATTCTTGGAGGAAAAAAAAATATCTTTAGCCTACCTATCCTAATCAGTTAAAATGAATATGCTAATTCCATCTTCTATATTCTTGCCATTCCTTCTAAAAATGTTACAATGAATATGCTCAACTTTAATATACTTCGTGTATGTTTCAATGGATGTTGACTTTGGGAGGCAGATGTATGCTGATTTTAATGTATGAGGTTCAGAATCACAAATATAGATTGATCCTCTGGAAATGATATACATAATCAGAATAGGCCATAAGTTTATTATACTTATTTTTGATCAAAAAAGCTTATCTACTGTAACTGTTTATTGTTTGTGAAAATGTCTGTGAGTAGTATAATATTGGTGGTCATTTTTAAACCAGTGCCATGCTTGTTTATTGACTTTCATACACAGCTCGCAAACCTATATATCATTTACGATGAATTTTTCTCACACATATTATTGCTATTGTGATATGGATTGCAACTTTTTCCCTCAATTATTTAATTTCAAATTTAGTGTCCGAATTGATTGATCCTGGAAAGAGCAATTTTCTTACACATATAGCTATGTTAGTAAAGGATGTAATTTTTTTTTCCTAATTATTCAATTTCAAATTTACATGGCAAACTGACATATCTTAGAAAGGGCAATTGTCTTACACATTTTGTTATTTTAGTTTGCAAACTCATATGATCTCAAAAATGAACATTTAATACATTGGAGTGTATGTTTTATTCAAATTTAGTTTAGATGAGAACCATCAATTTTGTTACCGTATTGACAATGTTTTGAGATGATAATCTACCTTTTTTGTTATAATAAAATGTTTACCATGTCAGGAAAGTAAATGGTTTCCCTGTGTGATTTCTTCATATTTATTCGTCTTTTTCTTATTATATTGATCTACCTGCAGAACTCAATAATAGGTTCATTTCCAAAGACCATCAGTGTGAGTTCAGTTTAGCAGCAGAATCAGTCATGTATCTGTCATTCTCTCTGTCCACTCAGCCCTTCAGCAACCAATGTGTTTACTTATCCACTAGTATTACCATCCACCCATTCATCCATCTGGGGGAGCGAGAGTTGCGGGGGAGCGGGAGGGAGAATCTTATAAGTAAACTAGAAGATAGAGAGTGCTGGAGAAAACAAAATTGAAGAGATAAGAGACAGCTTGAGGAAAGAGAGAGAGAGAGAAAAAAAAGCTCAGGCTTTACAGGAGCTAGCACAGTAATGACCCGCTGGTATGGTGGCCATTTAGTGAAAAGGACAGATTATTGCTGCTTGCTTTTATAAAAACATATAACACTGAAAACAGCCAAAAGTGATCCTACAAACTTTGACAGAGATACTAAAGACACCAATGATTTGGCGCAAAATCGAAAACAAACCGTGGAACAAGAGACTTTTGTACATCGTTTGCAGGAGATCTCATACTCCACTGGGATGATAATGATGAGGCTGCTTGAAAGGACATGTAAGAGACCATAGATATGTAGAAGAAGGCAAAGACAAAAAAAAAAGATTCCAGGTGAACCTGCTGGCTGTATTGGCGAGGACAGTCTTTCAAGCCACATTTGGAATCACTACACAAAAAAGGCAGTCGCAAAGGAGCCGACAAAGAAGGCAGTATCCGAAAGTGGACAGGAATGACATTTCCCCAGCTTTTTCCCTTTATTTAAAAAAAAAAAAAAAAAGAAGATAGAGAGAGTTGAAGGAGGTTAGAGGTCTTGCCTTCAAAGGAGTTCCAACGACATCATAAGAGGTCAAAGGATAGGTGAATTGAAGTCAGGTGATTGAGGATAATACAAAGCATGATAGTGATTAAAATGATGTTATTTAGAATGCCATTGTGGGGAATCGTGTCAGATGTGAACTGAATGCTTTCCTGAGGACAAAGACTGTGAGATTTCTTTTTTCATAGTCAACTTTCGACAATCGACTGTGGAAAGTTTAATGTGAAAAAAAAAAAATGTTTGTTTTCTCGAACAGTATGATTTTGCAGTTCAAGAGATACATGGCCGATGCAATGTATTAAAATGCTGCATGTACATGTCTGTCTTGTTACAAACCACAGCAACAGAACTGTGATCCTTGTGAAATTTGTATGCTTGTGTCATGACTGATAGGCGTATGCTATGAAGTTTGCTTGTTTTGATTCACTTGTTCCGTAGTAAAATCACTCTTTCACATTGACTATTAGACTGGTCAGTTTATCCTTTGTTTTGTAATGTAGTTGTGGAGAAACATTAACTTTATTCTTTCTTACCTCTCTTTCTTTCTTTCTTTCTTTTGTCTTTCTTTCATTCTTTTCCCCATCGTTCTTTTTCTCTGTCATTCTGTCTTTCTGTCTGCATGTTCTGTCTTTTTTCTGACAGTCTGTCTGTCTGCCTGTTTTTTCCGTCTCTCTTTTTTCTTTGATATATCTTGGTATCTTCCCCTTTCTCTGCTTCATCCTGTTTCCCCTTCCCACTACCATTCCTGTTGCCTTCCTCTCTGTGTTACCTGTCAGTTTCTCTTTATCCTCTAGCCAATTTGGCTCACTCTCTCCATTCCTCTCTCTCAGTCTCATGTTTCTCTTGTGTTATGCTTATGTGTGGGTTTCATTACTCACAGCCAGTTGATCAAAACTACTTTGACGAGATTAACCCTATGGAATACATACATTTTGCCCCCACCCTTCTGCATTTCCCCCCTGCTTTATCATACTCGTTGTTTGTGTCCCTTTCTCTTTCTGTATCACTGTTTATTTTCTATGAGCCACATCCACAACACATCTTTCTCTCATTCTTTTTCTCTTTTATCTCTCCTTCTATCTGTCCACCTACCCACCCACCCACCCATCTATCTACTCACCCATCCATCCATCCATCCATCCATCCATCCATCCATCCATTCATCCATCCATCCCATCCATCCAT
>JBCAUA010111718.1:0-10006 GCA_038406235.1 Peronia verruculata
TAGTTACAAATAGAACAGTAATTCTTTTTTATCATGAGTTTTTCAGTTTCACAAAATATATCATCTCAACTGGTCCCTGGGAAAAGTACCTTAAAAAAAAAACAACAACATACATGTACAACAAAATACTTGAAATACACACAAATAGTATTTGAAATACTTACAGTGATCTACGCAGCCAGTCTGAATGAGTCAAATATGTAGCCCAAATAAATTTAGATGGGGGTGTTTTGGTTATTTAGGCTACATGTAGCCCAAATAAGGTCACCCATATATATATGATGGAAGAATATTTTATTATTATTATTATATATTGTACCTTTTTTTTTTTTTTTTGGCGATCGGTTTTTCGAATGACATGAAGTAAGGATATTTTTTCTTCTTTACACTGTTTGGTAACACCTTTTTTTGTCTGGCAAAGGGAAGTAAATGTCGAGGATTACACTCCATGGGAAGCAGCCCATCGATGGCGGGCTTACACCGCCTGCAGGTGGGAGCAGAGAACCTACTTATAAACCCCGGGCCCCTGCAGGTGAAATAAGTTTGAAATGATAGATGTATTTTTAACCCACATTCATCAAATTAAATTGTACTGTCACATTTTTGCATATGACAAAAATGGGGGTTCCCGACTGTGTGATTTATTGTTAGTAACCGTATATGTAAAAAAAAAAAAAAAACCAACTGTTATGCGTTTTAGCTTACTCATTTTCCATCATTTGTAGTTTAAAAAACTAGAATGGTTTGATCAATTTACTTTGAAATATAGCAATATTAATGTCTGGAGTCCTAAAACTTCTTAATTGGACATCATGAGTTATTTCACTGAACCCTTCAGGTGAAACTATGCTGCGTGGGGCCACAATGATTTTGATATTATACATGCACATTATGTGTGTCTGTGTGTGTACATATATCTGTGGAGATACTCACCTAACAAACGTTGCCATATCGTAGTTTATATCTCTCTTTTTGTACTTGTCTTGCAAAATGTACCACCATTCATCTAGTGCGTGGATGCCTATGGTTAACACGTCTTCATAATCATATTCCTGTCAATTTTGTTTGATTACATGTATTTATGGTGGGTAAGTATGCCATATTTCAGAATTGGTAGCCCTAAGTTGTTCTGTTGGGAATCGCTGTTATGGATTTATGTTTTCTGTATCATAGCTGCATTTCTGCCATTTTTATTTATTTATTTTTTTTTCAATTGATCGCTGAAGTGGAAATATGTCTCATTTTGTCAGAATTCATTCCCATCCTTTTCTGCTTGATTGGTCGTCATTGCCGATACATAAGGCTTATGATACTCCTATTTGCGGAGTTGTGTTTCTATACTACAACGTTTTGTTTGATAGATCGCTGTTGTTGGTATGTTTGTCATGTTTCAGCAATGTATTCCTAGCATTCCTAGTCCTGCACGACTGATCACCATCACAGGGTTCATTTCTTATGTTTCTTAGATTGGTAAGCCGGCGTGAGCTGCAGTACACAGTCCGATCTCTCAGAGCCATGGAAAGCTGCCTGCTGCCCTTCCTGGACGAGTGTGACGCTGATAATGATAGACAGATCACACTCACGGAGTGGGGCAAATGTCTAGGTCTCGAGACTGGTGGGTAATCTGCTGGCTTGTCTTTGCTTTATTGATGGAAAGAAAGAAAGAAAGAGAGAGAATGAGAGGAGAAGGAGAAAATATCGTGATAAACAATGAAAAAAAAAAACAAACCATAAATGACCCTAAAGAACATAAAAGAAAAAAAAAACCGGAAGGAATCAAGCAAAAGAAGGAAAGAACGGTAGAAAGAAAGAAGAGTACGGAAGATCGGAAAGCAAAGAAGAATAAACTAGAGAATAAAAGAATGAATGAAAGAAGAAAGAAAGAAACAATAAAGAATGAAAGTAAAAAAGAAAGAAGAATGAAAGAAGGATAGAAAAAAAAAAGAGAGAAAGAAGCGCACTCTTGGAAGAGAGAAAGGCGCGAAAAAGAGAAGCAGGGAAAGACAGATAGAGCGGCAGGACATGTTTAATGTTGGCACAGATTCCAGTTTCAGAGGAAAGCCGCCGATGAAGCAGTAATATCTTGATTTGGTATAATTATTTCTTTGCAGACAAAATCAGCAACAAATGTGTCGACATCCACAAAAAACGCCGTAAAAACAAGGAGTAAAGCAGACATGGCGGCAAACACACAAACAAAAGATGCAGATCTCTCAAGTCTTCGTATTCTGTAACAACTTTTGTTAATTCTCATGTTATCGCTGTCATGATTATAACATTATAACCGACCCATTGCTAATACTTTTTGTATGCCATTGGTATGAATGCTTGATAATTTGTAATGCCTTTATTCCATTCAACTTAGTTTCTGCAATTTCTATTATAGCCTAATCTTTTATTGTTATAGCACGATACATAGATCAATTCAGGTTTAAATTAGAAAAGTCAGTTCAATAAAGGCTTATTTCAAAACTGGAAAGTCATTGGAAATAACATTTTCGTTTTTAATTTGTAGGGAACACAGACTATCACTGAGTTTGAATGATTCAAAGTGATAATTTTGACAAGCATGCTGGAAGTATGTTACTCATACCTTTTTGTGTACAAGCACAGCCACGTGTATTATCTAGAGCCTCGTACAGTGATAGTTACTTGGTATCTTACACAGCAACATCGCTCTGGCCAAATTGGACAACAAACTTAGGAATGTTTCATGTTATGGGAAAACTGAATGATTTTTGTCACATTATGTCATAACGGATATGTTTGTTTTCATGTTCATAGAACTAAAATAAGATCTGTTGGATAAGGACTTTCGAAGGCTGTTAAAATGTTAATGCTTTAGATATATAGATTAGTTGTTTTCACCTCAAATATTCTCATTTCTAATGAACAGTATGTTGAGGCATTTGTTTCAGTTATCAGAAAATGAAACTGAAGGGAAAGAAAATCCCATGGAAAAGTTACACGTACTTTGTTTCTTCCTCTATGTATGCGATGCATTGAGAATGAAACAATGTTTGCGCATCACTTTGCATGTGTTGTCTTGAGATATTTCTTGTTCCTTCTATGATTCTTTAGCTTAGCAACATCTGTGGAAATAAACAAGGAATTGAATCTTCTAACGTTTTATCTTTTTTTTTTTTTTGCTAGAAACGTTGCAGTTTTCAGTTCGTTCGTTTGTTTGTTTGATTGTTTTTATTTATTTTTGTTGTTGTTGTTGTTGTTTTATTTAGTGTGACAATTAGATGTAAATATATGTGTTCATTTAGATAGATACATAATAATAATAATATAACTTGTCTTTTCCTCACATTTTCTTTCTTCCTTTCATTTTCATGTCGTAGTTTCTTGAGTTACTGTTGCCTATGTGCTCTGCTTCATGCTTGTTCCTTAAATGTTTGGCCACATGATTGTACTGAGGGCCTTAGTCTCCTCTCTGTTCTGTCTTCACTCGTGCTCATAACCTTTGTTATTGTTGTTGTTCCGCTCTCTAGCTGGAAATCTGTTTCCTCAACGTTTTCCCAGAACTGGTAAGCTGGGAAACAGAGAAGTTTGCCCGAACTGAAATAACTACTCTAACTGTTCGCATACAGATTTCCTGACAATAGCTAGGACAAGGAAATTAAGATGGTGTCTGCCTTCACAACAAGTCATGGCTTTGCGAAAACAATTTGCAGTAGACATTAAAAGGACGATTTCCTTGAAAAAAGATGTAACATGAAGGAGCAAAACCGCCTTCAGCTTTGACATCACAGAAAATAGCAGGAGCTCGCATCAATGGCGGAGTCCTATCAAACTGTGAACGTCATTGGTGAATATCCCAACCGCCGTGATAGGAAGGAAGGACGGGAGAAGGAAGGAAGGAAGGAAGAAAAGAAAAGAAAGAAAGAAGGAAGGAAGGAAGGAAGAAAGGAAAGAAGGAAGAATTTTATTCATCAATCTCTCTGTCCCTCTGTATCTGAATCTTTCATATCTCTTATTAGGAATGTACGGTGACAAAATTATAACACGGGAAGATAAAATAAAATGAATGAAGAAAGCATTAGCTCTAAGTTGTAAGTGTACTCTCATTCCCTCTGTTTATTAACATATACATATCTGAATCCCTCCTCTCTCTGAGCAATTAATGTAAGAGGAAATAGATGAAAGTAGACAACGACAAAACAGACGAAACGGAGTAGACTTAAATAGAAAACACCTCGGAGAGTGACCTTGGAACTGGATGTGAGATTTGTTTGAATACTATCACAGTGGTTGTGGACCCCCCCCCCCCTTTGTCTCATTTACCTAAGAATAACATATTAGATGCAACATGATGAAATCAGGCTCTCGTCAAATTTTGAGCATATGCAGTTATTGCTATCACTTGAAGATCATTCATTCCCCTTTCAGTATGTGAAAAAAAAAAAAACGTTGAAGTCGAGACATTTACAATTAAAGACGAAGGGGGTGACCTGTTGGTCCTGCTGGATTTAGTGAGAAAATGGCTGATGACTTTTGTAAATCCTTATTAATCTTTGTTAGCCTATGCCGTTAAATTACAATTTTTGGGCTCTTACCTCATGTATTTCAGCAAATTTAGCTCTGAAATGTATTTTTACAATGATATAGAAAGGTTCTGTGAAGAAAAGAATTTTGCTTTAAAAGTTCATTCACTGTTGAAAAACATGTGATTTCTCCATATCACCTCAGTTTGACACGCGGCTGGTTTCATCGTGTCGCATCTCATATTTCTATGGAACAGGTCGTTACACCCTGAGATTAACTATAGTATTAATGCTGCCAAGGCAGACAGATAGAGGAGATGCGTATAAGATTGTGATGTATATACAATAAACAGAAGTAAGGGTCAGAAAATATGAGTAAAAATAGAATATTCAAGTAAAAATAACTATGTTGAGATCATCATGAGTTATTGCTGTCGTGTACTCCTATTTTTAAACGAAAATAGATTTACTTGTGTCTTGAAGTTCTAACTACTGCCAACAAATTTAAGTTTACCTATGAACTGTGTTAATGCCCGCCATTGCTTATGTTATATATGTTCACTTTCTATGACCAACCATGATGATATCTTCGTGCTGTGGAGTAAGACTCATAATTCGACAAGCATAAACATCTTCCCCCCCCCCCTAAATTTGGTATGACAATTCTGTATAAACGGGAGGAAAGACAAGTAAGCGTCACTTTATATCTGTGAAAAGATTTTTACAGGCCCAGTCGTGTTTTAGCGATTAGCTTTAATTTAAACTTCAGTTTTTTCCTTTTTATTATTGATCCTGGAAGTGTTTGAATTGGTGTGAATAGTGACAAATTCTTAATTATTGGGAATCAGCTCATCAATGAAGGCTTGTCAAAGTTTTAATCAAATTGGTGTGCTTTTAATATAATTTTAACTGGTAGAACTTTTTTTTTATAAACTGATTGTCTTTAACTTTCGGTGAAAGTAAGGTTTTTGTCCTTGTAATGTTTGAGACTCCATAAAAATAACACCATGGGTAGAAATAGCCGACACAGAAGACGTCAGAGAATTGAAAGTAATCAAAAACTGACAAACAATCAATCGGACAAAGTCCCTCTGCCTGAGTCTTTAGATCAAATGCCCTCATGTGAATCTTCAGCTTCGAGTACTCGGGACCAGGCTCAAATTCGAGAAAACCGTCCATACAGTCTGCCATCGGGGGCAAAACATGAAAATCATTCAAAATATCATACTAAAAGATACGATCTCAATCGTGGAAAAGAAAATCTTGGTGCAGAACATTCCACTGACGAATCTGACAAGGGTGGGCAAAATGGAAAACAACTCAGTCGTATAACTCCAGATCGTGGACAACGATGTGTTAGCGCTACCAAACATGAAAAGGTAGGCGAAACAAGTAGAACTATTGAAAACAAGATAAAAGCAGAATTTACGACATGTCACAGTGATCAAAGGCAATTGATTGGAGACTCTACACGGAGACCCGATTTTGGACAGTCTTGTTCAGATACGTTCCAGTCAGCAGGGAAGTTAGAGGGGAAACTGACTGGCCATCCCAGTAAATTGCTATCGAGTACTGGGGGAAGAGGAAAATCACGAAATCTGAAAAATGACTCAAGTAGAAACAGTTCTGAAAGTACGAGTCATCCTCCGTGTAGAGAACGAGTGCCCAAAACAAAGAACACTTTTGATAAAAGACCGTGCTCTGATGATTATGCGGCGTGCATGTCTCAAGAGGACAGTACCAAGGCACAAAGCCAGTGGTTCGATGTCTCAGAGAGACTCCCAACTGAAGCAATCGGGGCGCAGAGACAGACATCTCCTTATCCCGATAACAATCCAGATTGTTTTCTAGACGAGAATGGTCAGCCTTTTGATACTGTATCTAGATCTTCGGAAACGCCTTCAGAATGGGACCTGATGTCTAGTGGGTCTTTTCAATCAACTGCGAGTACTGAGGACTTCGAGGAAATTCGTCCACGTGAAGTCCTTATCACGGATGCTCAGTTCGAAAGCACGGTAGGGTTGAGTGTGCAGGGGAGGATTAGCGATTGGGACAATACTGTGATTGAAGCAGAGAGTAGCAACAGTTTAGAGCCACAGTGTGGTGGGATTGCATGTCCCGAGGATATTGAGGATGCAATGCAGGATGTTGACGATATAGATGATGTTATGGGATCTGACAGCCAGACTGATAGGAATGCAGTTACTGCTCAAGGCGAGATATGTGACTCACGTGCATCTCAGCCTGTGACAATACATGTAGAAACTGCAGAGGAAAATAGTGATGCCGGGGTAAATGTCCTCACCTCCATTGAGAACATTGAACAAGACAGGATAAAGTTAAGAGGTGTTCTCAGAAACAACGACGCTTCTTCTCCAAGGCGGAGAGTAGATGCTCTTGATAGAATTAGTCATGCTGTTCCAGCAGCCAGTGAAAACCACAACAATATCACTGAGACAATCGTTGGTTCCAGTTCAGTAGACAAAGACAGAAAGATTGACGATGGTATTGTAAGAAGTAAAACTCGTGAGGCACAGCCAGTGAGACATCATCAAACAAGTTCCAAATCAAAGAGTAAACAGGTAAGAACATAATACAATACCATTTAACGCTCTAAATAATATGGATCTGTACCATTTTACACGAGATGATTCTCTCAATATGGGAAGATTATTTTATTATTGTTATTATTATTGTCTACATGGCCGCTCAATCCTGAGAAAGTAGGAGTGTTTTAAATCAGCTGCCCAATCTGGTGAGAAGAATTTTTGTGAGTAGAAATTTTTAGTGTGGCGTGTTAGCTCAGTGGTTTGTGCTGCGGCCTTTGGAAGCAGAGGTCGGTGGTTCAAATCGCAACGGGAGCACGTTGTATCCTTAGGAAAGATACTTAACACACAATTTTCCTCAGCCCACCCATCTGTAAAACGGGTACCTGATGTATATCGGGGGCAGTACAGTGGCGCTGCACTGCGGCGACGCGTTCTGAAATGGCCAAGACAATTTCCCCTCTTGGTGGGTCAAGGGATGGTACTTTTATATTTATTTTTTTTTTTTTAAGTGTAAAATTCCTCAAAAAGATATTTTTTCATAAGAGTTCAGTGTTTGAAGTTTTACATTGTGACACTGCGGAAGATCACAAGTGGCCGGTGGACATGTATAATGAACGGCAACGTCCCCGCGGCTTGTCACAGACTTAGGCCATTGGAGCCAATAAGTTGATATCTGAACCCTACCTGCCCCACATTGAACAATACAGCAGAGTAGATCTAACTGAAAAGGGCAGAATAAGATTTCTGTCTGTCGGCCTATCTGTCTGTCTGTCGGATTGTCAGTCTTTCTGTCTGTCTTGCCTCCTGTCTGTCAGTTTGTCTCTCCGTCCATCCATTCGTCTGTCTGTCTGTCTGTCTCCCTGTCTTTCTGTCTGCCTACTTATGTCTGTCTGTCTGTCTGTCTGCCTGCCTGCCTGCCTGCCTGCCTGTCTGTCTGCCTGTCTGTCTGTCTGTCTGTCTGTCTGTCTGCCTACATGTGTTTGTCTGTATGCCACCTGTATGTCTGTCTGCCTGCCTACCTGTGGCTGTCTGTCTGTCTGCCTGCATGTGTCTGCCTGTATGCCCACTTGTCTGTCTGCCTCTCCGTTCATCTGTCCGTGTGTCTGTCAGTCTTCTCGAAATTTCCTTTAAAAGCTTGACCCACAGAGCTAGAAGGCTGAGTACAGTAGGTCACATGTTGTCCATCAATAAAGCTGTGGAGATAATGATTACTGAAGTCTACCGAAGCAGGTGAAGGGGCTGATAAAACTCGATATCTGACCTGCTGATAACCGACTAAGGTCAGACATAGAGATAATGAATGCATATCAGCTGTAATACTTTAAATATAGAGAGCCAATTTTTAATCTTTATTCTCATTCTCAAATAAATATTGACTCAAGTTACGAATCATTCAAGGCTGTATCTCTCCAACTGGATTAATCCCGCTCAAGTTTGGTAGTTTATCTTCTTCTTCTTCCACTACTTCTTCTTCTTCTTCCTCGTTTTCATCTTCTTTTTCTTCTTCCTCTCCTTCTCCTTCTTCTCGTTCTTCTTCTTTTTCTTTTTCTTCCTCTTCTTCTTCTTCTTCTTTTTATTCTTCTTTTACTTCTTTTGCTCCTTCTCTTCCTCCTTCTTCTTCTTCTCTCTATTTTATCAGATAAGATCAGACAAAATATAGTACGATAAACTTAATTTGTCCTCAGTAGAAAATTTCATTCACATTTCATAAGACACAGTATATGTGCAAGTAAGTTTTACATGCTTTTACTTTTTTTTTTTTTTTTCAGAATTATTATCTTGGACCTCGATGTAATTTCACACAGTTCTGTGATTCAGGCATTTTTCTTTTGTTTGTTTGTTTGTTTGTTTTCATTTCCTAGGGCTCAGTTTGTAGGTTTCTCAGGGTTTCTCAAATTTCCTACTTTTAATATACTTCCCTACTGTTTGGCTGTCAGTAATTTCTGTGTTGGCCCCAAATCCGATATTGTTTACCAATAACATACTTCAGTTTTACGTGTTGCCAAAGAATATGCCAGGAACTTTTCCTGCTTTTTCATGTAGATAGATTGACATCCTTGGTTTATCAGCTGCAAATGACAGCGAATAATCCACATAGTCAGGTGATCCACGCTCCCTCTGTGCGAAGTACATGAGGTGGTCGGTAAGAACTGCACTGATCTGGCCGTGTCCACATTGGATGTAGTCAGCCTGGCTTGATCAAACTAGGCCATGGAGTGGGGCAAGTCGTGCATTTGCTGTGCGTATTCTGGTTTCTTTTCAGCCCTTTGACACATGAATGCTTAAATCATCGTCTCTTCTTTATCAAAATCAATGACTTTTTTTGCCAATTGTTCAAATCCAGATATCTTTGTTACCAGCAGTATTGTTTGTTTACTTTGATGAAATTTGTAGCAGCCAAATTCAAATATTTGGGACGGATATCTCAAAATTGTCTTAGTTGTAGTTCTGCTAGTCATCGGGTTAAACCGTATAAATCTGGTGTCTGCCGTCTCTAATTCTTGTGCGGAAAATGTGTTATTCTTTTGTTGAATGTCATGGATCGTGTTATACTGGTGTTATCTACTCTTCTGTTAAAGTTGTGAGATTAGTGCTATTATAGAGAGGTAAGGATTAGAACTTGTAATTATTTCAGTGTTACAGATTGATTAAGTTGGTGATTTGTGAAGACAGATAGATTAAATTGATAGTTTGTGAAGATAGACAGATTAAATCGGTGCTTTGTGAAGATAGATTAAATCATTGCTTTGTGAAGAGAGATAGATTAAATCGATGCTGTGTAAAGATAGGTAGATTAAATGGATGCTTTGTGAAGATATATTCATGATTGGACTGTTACAGATTACGCTAGCTCTGCTCAAGATGTGAGTATATTAATGTGTGAATTTCAAGAATAAAATATCTTTGCGCCTGTGTGTGTGTGTGTGTGTGTGTGTGTGTGTGTGTGTGTGTGTGTGTGTGTGTGCG
>JBCAUA010111740.1:0-10006 GCA_038406235.1 Peronia verruculata
CTATCTATCTATCTATCTATCTATCTATCTATCTATCTATCTATCTATCTATCTATCTATCTATCTATCTATAAGCTCTGTCCACCCATTGCTCCTTAAAAACAAAACAAAACAATTATTATATACTACAAATATTGCTTATGCTATGTACTATACACTATATACTATGCCTATTATTATACTATTCGCATAAATTCTGATATCTTTTGAAAAAAAAGTAATCTTGACCTGTAAGGCCTTAAAGTTTGAACTGCAATCAACAACCAAAAGATAATATCCAAAGACAAAAAATAGTTACATGGACGCTGTTTGGGACTGGAAACCTAGAAGCTCAGGCATCATGAGTTTATTTAATCATAATTCCGCCTCTGTGAAAGCATGTCCTTTGATCTCCTTAGCTTTGAACACATAATTTTGGCCTTTATCATTTTGCTCCTGTCCACAGCCTCTGCATTCTTCGTGCCGAGGATCAGGCAAGGTGGCTACATCACCATGTTTGATCCCTTTCAGCTGAAATACGGCAAGAAGATCGGCGCCATTTTGTTTATCCCCCACATACTGGGTGACTTGTTCTGGGCTGCTGCTGTGTTATCAGCTCTAGGTCTGTACAGTAGACAGTTTAGGTGGACAGTGCAAAGTGAGATGTGACTTATATCGCCATTCAAATATCTACTGTAACTCGAATCTATGTTGGCAAATTCACCTTGACAGTTCTGTATTGAGGAAATGACAACTTAGAACTAGTCTCTGAAATCTCACATTTTTAAAGCCCAAGAAATAACGTGCAATTTTTAGAAAAGGGAGTATGAAAGGCTACTTTTTAACACATAATTCTATAGAAAAACAAGGGGATTGTAACTGCAAACAGTGTCCAGTGATAAGATTCAAATCTTGAGAAAACTGAAGTTTCTGTTTTATCAATCGTATTTTGGTTTCAAGGAAAGTAGATTTTAGGCGTATAGTTATTTATATTTTTAGCTCTCGTTGCTGGACCATGATCGAATAGGTTCCCACAATGTTAGCTTTTCAGAATGTAACAGAATGCATACTACTTAAAAACAAAGAAAAAAAAACAGAACCAAAAGTCGACAGTGACATGCGTATGAATTTCGACTCTGCAGATGAGGGATCGGCTTATGCTTGTAACTGGCTGATTAAAATCACTGGAGATCGCCAAGGCACAATAGCATTATCATATTCTATCAATTCATCTTTTCAAATCTTCATCTCATCAACTAGTTCATAAATAATGCATTTCAAGTCATTTAAACATACAAAATATACGTATTTAATTTAAGTAAGGTCAATTAGTTTTTGCCTCAACTGGAAGAAGAAATTATGACGGATTCTTGATTTTAGCATGGAGAGAATTAATTTTCAGCAACTTATTTCTCATCGCCAATATCTTGATCATCAATTTACCTGTTTGAACTGTTTCTCCAGGAGCCACGCTGTCCATCTTGCTGGACATGGATTCCACGATTGCCATTATCATCTCCGCGGCTGTGGCCATCATTTACACAGTGCTGGGCGGCCTGTACTCTGTGGCTTATACTGACATTCTACAGCTCTTCTTCATCTTGGTTGGCCTGGTAGGTGAAATACCCTCACTTAGGCCCAGGCATTACTAACCACAAAACTACTCGTGAACAATGTCATTTTGAAAATGGTGTCCCATGTGACAATGCAGGGTGGTGTAAAAGTAGGTGTACAGTTAAGAAAAAAAAACAAAAAACACTCACAATACCCATTACATTTATAACATTGTACAAAAAAAAAAAAAAAATCAACATATGTATACTTGTAAAAGTATTATTAAAGGTTTGATTAAAATTGATTTAGCTTACTATGACTAATGTTATTGAAAATATCTTAAAAAAAAACAAAAAACGAGACATTACTTTAATGAGCCTATGCTTTTAATGAATTAAGCAATACAGCATTGATGTGATACACACTTTTTAGACCTACCTACTGTTGCACCCCTCTGTCTAGGGTCATGGCCTTCTGTCACAATCTCTTGTACTCATACATGAGATATCATGTCCATATCAGCATTATTATTATGATCACAGTTATTTAATTGATTTCCAATCCATATTGACCGCTCACCACGCACCCCTCCCCCTTCCCTTTCCTTCCTTCGTTGCTTCCAGGTCGTAGCCTTCCCTTTCTGTTTGGTCAACTCGGCTGTGGATTTGTCCAGAATATCGGACACTTGGCAGGGGTCGATACCACCCAACACCATCGGCTCTTACCTCGATGTCCTCTTTCTGTGCTGCATGGGCGGAATTCCGTGGCAGGTGAGCGAACGTACTTACATAGACAGATTGACAAAGAGACTGACAAACATGCAAGCAGAAAGGCAGATTAAAAATTTTAACCGGAGGAAAATGATAATAATAAAAATAATAATCCAGAGCATTTATACAGCGCTTATGTTCCCGTAAAGTATTCTCGAAACACTTTACAACCTATTTTTACCCCGACAGACCCGAAGGAAGACACTCATAAACGTTCTCGGCTACCTGAAAAGCATACAAGGCGGCTGCCTATTAGGCTCTGGTACCCATTTAAACCTGGATTGAGTCAGGAAATGTGTGTAAATTATCATCATGTTTAAGAATTGTTGTCAAATGTTATTAAAATCATACAGATGTAAAATCCGTCTTGTCGTGAAAACTTCTGACAATGGATTCGTTCTGAGTTCTCCACGTGGAGAAAGTGTTGGTCCCAATTGATACGAGTGGGCATTGTGCATTGTGGGCAAAGCAGAGAACTGATCTATCTTTTCAAAATAGATGAATCGAAATTGAATGAGTCTATCCTTTTGTTCTACCTGACACTGTTAACACACGTTGTGACACTCATAAGTTGTACAGTGACAACCCATGTGTGTGAATAGTTCAAAATTCAATGTCCGAACAGTTAAACAAAGGAGCAGGATGTATCTGTCAGTTGACAACGTACATTGTTAGAACAAACAGAGCGCTGACTGACACCATTTATTATCTATAATATATGTAGTTCTTCAATTCTAAGACAGTAGGATTATGTCGGCTTTACTACTTAACATTTTTGCCCAGTTTGGTGAGAGGAAATTGTTGGATAAGTATTTTGGAATTTGGACATGTTTGCCTAGACAACGGCGTCATCGTTTATTCCTCATCTGAATTTTAACCGCAAGGCGTTATTAAAGCGTGCGGGACCTCCAAAATATATTTGCCCATACCCGAGAAGGCTAGACGTCATGCTATCCAACACAACAGGCCAGAGGAGAGTACAAAAAAAAGAAGCAGGTTCTAAATCGTTTTGATCTCCTATTAGGATTCGAATCTGCGACATTTTCACCAAAGAGCGGACTTCTTAACCCTTGGCTTCGGTATTCTCCCCCCCCCCCTTTTTTTTTTTTAAATACCACCATGTGATCACTTTGAGGGGCGGATCGAATCCTGAAAAGTGGGATTTGGGGACACACTGTCAAATTCGAGTTTTTGCATTTTAGACACTTTGACTTCTTCTGATATGAGAAAAGTACCGACTGGGGCCAGAAACATTTTATGCTCCAAAACGGCACCAACATGGCATCACTGCGAGACTGTATAGAAAGGTTACCAACATTCACATACGACTTTCTCGAAAGGCACGCTATTTTCACCTTTTTTTTTAAAAAATCTCTGAACTAGTCTGAATTGATAGACTTCAAAATTTGAATATAAATTCTTCATAGCTTGTGTTTCAATAATATGCATCCCTCTCTCTAAACTGTATTCATGCTTTTGAAGGAGAGTTGAATAGTTGGCGGAAAATTGAGAAACATACAAATCAGCCAAACCACATAATTGAAGAAAAAAAAAATTATGACAAATACAAAAAGCAAAATATAAATGCATACTATTTTTAATATGGAGCTGTGTTATTACCATGCCAAATTCCAAATTATTGTAAAGAATATTCTATGAGCCGTAGGCTTTTGAAAATAGTTAATTTTCAAGGTACAAAATCCAAGAAGTCGGCGCTGTCATAGCAGTCAGAAACAAAAACAATTTTTTATTTCCCACCTTTCCTTTAATTAAGCATGCTGAATCCAAATAATTTGAAATTTATAAAGTTATTAACAAATCACTCTCAAGACCGGCACTTCGCCCTAAGTATAAGTCCATTGTTTGTTCTGTCAGGCGCTGTACCAGCGAGTGTTGGCCTGCCGTGACGTTCGCACTGCCTGGGTCTCCACTCTTATCGCTGCTGTCATCAGCCTGGCCATGGGCGTGCCGCCCATAGTGATGGGGCTGGCTGGCAGTGCTGCGGGTGAGTCTGGTGCATGTGTGGAATGTATGTGTTATCATCATCAGGGAGATAGGGAGGGGTAGGGAGGCTGAGGGCAAAGGCGAGGGAATGTGACAGTAGCGGTGCTGCTGTAATTGACTGACCCTTCATTTAACCCTGTGAGCGTTCCGACTATCGTGCCGGTAATGCCATTGGTAGAACAGGTGCAGGCATGGTTATCTTTCTCAAATTAGTTTTCCGGCACTAGAAGCGATTTAGAAGTACTTTACCAGCCTTCACTTCCGATTTTTCAGGCTACATGACTTTAGTTCAGGTACTTATAATTCCTTGGTAATAAAAACAGAAAAAAAATCTCGCTACAAAACATCGATCTGTTGTTATTAGTATCATTATTATTGTGGTTGTTTTATTGTTATTATTATTATTATCATTATTTTTATAATTGTCGTTTTTATTTTTAGCGTTATTATTTTTAATCGTCATCATCTTCACCATCAACAACATGCAGTGTTAATGTTTGCCATATGAGACTTTGAACGGGGTGGAGGGGCCGGGGGAGGGAATGGCGTTCACTGTTGTTGCACTTTTTATGAGATCAATATCAAGTGAGACCAGCCTGAGTATTAACTGACACCTAACTGTGTACGGTCCAGTCTTGAAATACATCGTAAGTTCTTTTAACTTTGTGGTTTTACAGCAAATTAGATAAAAACTTGGCTGTACTGTACCGACCAAAATAATACCAATAACAGTAACAATAATAATAAACAACTCTAGCCTTAAATGTAAGAAATAATAAGAGAATATTGTAACACATTAACAGTAACAAGAAGACCAAAAAAAAAAAAAAAAGCAGGATAAAGTGATAATAATAATAATAGTAACTGTCACGAACTTTGAATGTCAATGGATGTTAGTTGTGACGTTGTAAGTGGTAATCAGGTGGTGGATACGAATGAGACGCACACAGGAACAGGGAAATAAGAACAGGAATCCTCGACGTTAATGATGCAGAATTTATTGCAGGTGCCTGGTAATAATACAAACTACAGGGCAGCTGTCTAACTCCGATGCATACCGCTCACTGCATTGCACTCCTCTTCTGCATCCCTTCCTCTCCGACTGAGCCTTTATATATATCGACGCCAGCTCGTCTCGACCTCTCTCGAACCCACGCCTGCTCACCACGACCATAGCTACACATAAAACCGTGACGTAGTGCGAACACGTGACGTACTCCTCACACACAAGCTCTGACTAAACCCATCTCGAACTCTCTCGAACCCACCCGTACCCACTCCCGCTATCGTCACAGACAAAACCGTGACGTAGTGCACACACGTGAATTACTTCTCTCACACACTTGCATGGGCCCAGCATATACAATTACGACCAGCTGAGCATCGCTCACAACACACACTCGCGTGTACCCAACATGCACAATCATGATTCGTTACAGTAATAATGATAACGCACTGACTATTGCGACCAGTTGGTCACAACAGATCCAGTGGTCTACTGCGACCAGGTTTTCTTTTCGACCAATCAAATCACAACAAGCCCCGACAAAGAGATCGTCCGTGAGCGAGTGAAGTACCTGCGTGGCAATGTGCTGTACTGTCCAACAGTATGACACAAGAAAGATAAGGCCTGGGGCGCAAAATATGTGTAGAAATCATGCACATACCGCCCCCTGTTTCATACCTCACCCGTCGCTCGTGGCCCCTATCAAGTAGTATGTACTGTGAGAGAATGCCAACTATTACGTGTATGTGTGAGGCTCTTACGAATTCGTCGTTATTTACAGCCAGAGAGCCACAGTTTCAGAGGATTCAGCCGAGATAACCAATCCCGAGGAGGTTGAAAGGGTCAGATACACTGCAAACCGTATCAGAGGACGAATTGGCCTTTTCCTTTTGAATCATATACATACTTCCACTTGCGTACATTCCATCAATCAAACCAGTCGTGCTTGTCAGTGTTTCTTGAAAGCCAGGTTTGAGAAGTCGATAGGTATCCTACAGTTTCATAATGAAAATCGTGAGCTTCACATTTACTACTATAAAGTTATTTTAGATCTAGGCTAGCAATCAACGATTAATTCATCGAAAATAAACGTTTTAAAAAGGAAGAGAACAAGCATCAAGCAGATCACATACGACATCAACATAACGGGCACCCGGTTCACAAGTCAATGTATAATATCAAAAATACAATAATATAGACATTTAATATTCCCTTAATCCAACATGTTGTGCATTTAACACACGGCCTCTTTGTCTGGAAACAATAACAAACCGTCTGTTGTGATCACCTGGTAGCAATAGACCCTGTGGACGTCTGTGATCACCTGGCAGCAATAGACCCTGTGAACTACTGTGACCACCTGGTAGCAATAGACCCTGTGGACTATTGTGATCACCTGGTGGTAGCAATAGACCCTGTGGACTAATGTGATCACCTGGTAGCAATAAACCCTGTGGACTATTGTGATCACCCGGTAGCAATAACCTCGTCCTAATGATAATATTATAATATTATAAAAAGTAACGATAATAATTAATTATACCCTTTGAAAATAAAGGTTTTAAGGAGTTACAGAGATATTGTCATCAAGAAACGAACAGGACCGAAAAACAACCCAGTGAGACCAACCACATATTTCGTAAGCCGTTCTTATTGTTAATCATTTTGCTCAATTATCTAAAGATGGCGGGTAAGAAAACAAATAACAATGTCCAATAACAATGTGTTCGGGCTGCTGCAGTGTTCGTGCAATTTATTTTGTGATATATTAATATTGCTAATAGTACTATTAATCTACTCTGTGTTCCACATATGTGTATATGCGTGTGTATGTGTGTACTCTACCTGAGGAATGTTATTCGATAATACATGGTTATGTCCTTTAATGTGAAAATAAGGAATATTCTCTCGAGGTCGAATAGATTATATCTTACATTATATTATATTATGTTAATGTTATGATACATCATGCCATATCATGTACTTTTTGTTTTTCATGTAGTGTATAAGTGTTGTCATGTCACGCCATGTTATGTTAATTGTTATATGTCATTCTGTGCTATGTTAATTTAATGTAATGTTAAACTGTGCCTTGTTATGTCATGGCATGCCTTGTTACCTTACATTTTGTCATGTTATTGTTTTGTTACTTCTGCGTTATGATGATTTGACTCATCGAGTCATCGTTCTTACCCCATCTTATTACCACAATTATTGTGCAGACTGGAATGCTACGGATTACAGCGGTACCATCCCGCTGCCCACGGAGATGCAGAGTTACATCCTTCCGCTAGCCCTCCATTATCTAACTCCATTACCTGTGGCCATTATCGGCATTGGCGCCATCTCGGCCGCCGTCATGTCTTCCTGTGACTCCACCATCCTCTCCACCAGCTCTGTCTTCACCAAAAACATCTACCACGACATCATCAGAACTAAGGTAAACAAGCTTAGCAATTCCCGACACATGCAGGAAGCGAATAACGGACTGCACTACTAAATGCTATACTACTACTACTGCCACAACTATCACTACTACTACTGCAGTTACTAGTGCAACTACAACAACAACAACAACAACAACAACTACTACTACTACTACTATAATTACATTGATAACAACAAAAATAACAATGACAATAAAAGTCGTCAGTAACGATAATTGAAAATACTAAGATATAAGTGATAATAATAATCTCTCTCTTTCTGGTTTGGCTTTCGCGAACAAAGATCTAAGAAGGGCGTGGTCCAAGTCTACTGGAGGCTCGCTGGTGGCCGATGAGGCCAATACGAGAAAGGCAGATTCGGCCGCAGAGGCTGCAGGGGAAGCATTGTCCTTGGGTTTTAACGTAGCGGTTCTTTCCTCTCTGACGCTTTTCCTTGAGGGTGGCCCTGCGGGAGTTCTCGAAGGAAGAAACAGCTTGTTTGACAGTGTGGCACCAGACGACTCGGTCAGTGGCATTTTTAGACCACCGACGATGGTCAATGTGGCAGTTCTATTTAGTGAATCTTGGTAACGCTTCTTGGGTGCCCTTCTGTCTCTGTGGCCACAAGAGAGTTAGCCATACAGCGCGAAGCAATGATAAAAATGATAAATATTATATGTCAATGATATATATTTTTCTACCTCTCCCTTTTACACTGTATGATATTCCATATTATGATGGCCTACATATTTTGATACATCTTATTGATGTCTCAACGTTTTCCAACATCTTGTCTGCAATCTACTCGCCGTGATCGTACGGATGTTCTGTTTTGAACAAACCCCAATAAACACAAGAAAATTCAAGATGAAGAAGACGGCGAACCAAAGTCAGCTAGCAGGAGCTGCACAGACGACGGTCAAATTAACCAGATTCAAGTCAGTTTAAAGAGATTATGACATCACGATGAAGGTCAAGATCGGACTCCTTGCACCCGCTGGTACCAAAGACACTTTACCACCGATAAGACCAGACACTCTGTGCTTCGCATCACTTAAAAAAAATGTGTACACAGCCGCACCCACTCCTGGCGTGTGCACTCTTCTAAATGTCATTAAAAATGCGTACTAGTTTTGTATTCAAAACCTGGATCAATTTGAGCTCTAACTCACCTTTCCGAATCTTTTTGGGAAAACGAAGACATGCCATGGTTCTTGAAATTGTCTAATCCATGCTTGCAGATCACTGCCCTTCTCTTCATGGTAGCCACCATTGTTGTTTACAGGCTGTGCACTCTCCACGTTTGGGGGCGCTGCATGTCGTAGTAAATGCAAAATTGGCCTAATGTCCGGTCTTACCGGTGTGGTGTCTTTGTTAGTGGCCTACTTCTTCCTATGTGTGTGCGAGACATGGATCCTGATGACCGGCTTGTAGCCGCAAATACAGGCAAATACATAGAAGATACGATAGCACGGGGTATCTCACATTTGAAACATATGACAAGCAAGTCGGTCCGCCGAACCATCATACCCCACAGTTGCCCTTAGAGATACCTTCTTACAACCCCGAAGAAAAGAGTCCACTGGCCTTGCTAAAATTGTGCTGTGAGTAGAAGGAACAGTAGATGGGAAACGAAAAAGAGATGAACAGAAGAAAAAAAAATCGACCGAAAACAATCAGTAACAGACAAATGAACATTTGCAGTGATCCAGACCCTGGCCCACAACCACGGCGGGTGGAGAATGATCAGTACACAGCTCGGCAGGGGGCGACCCAATTACCCCAAACGGAGTTAGGGGCTAAGAAGAAGAAGAAAAAGAAGATCATCTCTTGCAACACATCCAGTCCTCTGGGGCAACATTACTTCCTAGAGAGAACGGACATTCTATGAAGAAACAAAACATAATTTTTAATATTTAAACGTTAGTATCCTAAGAATATAGGCTCAGCAATGGGACATCGCTTCGCAGATTATTTGCCCCTCCCAAAAGAGAGACACGTGTAAGGGAACATCACTTTGATCAGCTCTGTTAAATGTACTTTCCTTTAGCAAACAAAAGAGGTGTTTAGCAAACAGTGTAAAGAGAAAAAATCTCTTTCCTTCTTGTCACATCTGAAAGACTGATCGCCAAGAAAATCTGATACGAGTAAGATCATAACTCTAAAAAGGAAACATTCTCCTTAGATCATAATTTATATATATATTTTAAAATGTTTATGATGGATGTTTCATTTAGTATCAAGCAAGAGGCGCAAAAGAGGTTGGG
>JBCAUA010111751.1:0-10006 GCA_038406235.1 Peronia verruculata
TGTTTGACAACACGTGGGACAGCACCTGTGATTGGCTTTGTGGATAAGGAGGTGTAAGTTTAGCCTCCTGACTGGTCTGCTGTTTTGCTCCTTCGGTCGGTCTGTAAACACTTGAGTCCCTCGTGGGAGTATCCGCGGGGTAGCATTGCAATATCAATAATATCATGTTTTCAGCAACGATACCGTTATGTGAAAACTCGCACAGCGTTTAAGTGCTAGGCAGTATTGATGTAACTGTGCTAAAAGATCAGGAATTACTATAACTAATTATAACACACACACAGGGAAGAGGGCTGTGCTTATCTGCATAGATAAATTTTCAACTAATGGTAATGATCAACTAATCATAGTAGTAGTAGTGAAGACAATCTGTGATCAGATGGGTTGCGTAACTTTTCAATTCGCCTAAGAACCCGTCCGCCTAAGAACCCACTTTTTTTTTTCTCCCAACAACCGGGTTCTTAGGCGGAGACCACTGTATTACCATATTGTAAATATATTCATAATTATGTTTGAACACGTTCATTTCCATTTCTTGTCTTTTTTGTTGTTGTTGTTGTTCTAACTGGTGGCATAAATGATTCAGCAATTTTTCTTAATTGTCAGATTGACAATCGCCTGTGAAATTTGAACATTATGTACTGGTGAACTTGAACTTTCCATAGATCCTCAAAGATGTGTTTCATTTGATTTGAGAAGAATATTACGTCAATGAAATATGCATTTTTTTCTAAGGATCTAAATGGTTGCTTAAGTTTTGAAAGTTATCCCATTCTTCCAAAATAAGTTTCAAACTGGACCAATGAAATCTACCTCAGTTAGGACTATTTGAGAGTTTGGAATTAGGCCCTTTTTTTTTTTTTCTTCAAGCGCATTTTATAGTGGTGAAAGAATTTTTTTTTAATTCAGAATTAACTGTAACAATGTGTACATTTTTTGTGAAAACAAACTAGGCCAGAAGTTTATGTTGGTTTCAGATTTCAGTGATCGTAGAATTTATGTTGAGGAACTCTCTGGTCTTTGTATATGAGTATTTTTTTTTTTTTTCTAGTTTAATTTTAGATTTTAGCACCTTTTTCCTCTTTGTTGTTGTTTTTAAAAAAAAAATTTAATTATAATCCAGAGAAATGAAAAAAAAAAGTGGAAAATATCAGTCATCAGTGTACACGTAGCACTTCAGATTGCATACATCTACAATGTTTTTCAATTTTTTTCTCTTGATACACTCTTACAGTTTGGCACTGGTGTCTTGTTTTCATTTGATATCAAAATTTAACAGATAAATTTTATATTTAATATGTACAAGCCACCTTGTTTTGATGAAATTTACCAAATAGCACCAATCAGATCCAAGCCCTGCCATTCTTCCTCCCACTCGACTCACTTATCTGGCTGCTCCTGGCTTTGTTTGTTTGTTGTTTTTGCTGTTGTTTTTTTTCAGAAATTTATGAATGCTGCAGTTCTGAGCAGAAAACAGATTAAAGAACATAATTAAATATCATGGCCAGTCACAATGAGTCATAGTTTGTTGGACTCAACAGAGAAATTAGTGCTTAAATGTGATGAAGACGATCTCACATCGATGTTTTGATATTGCAGAGATTGGAAGGACATTCATCTCCAAATATGAAAATAGATGTGATGCAGATTGTCAGAATGTGAGGTGAATACAATCTAGGCCTATATCGAGATTTAAGTACTAAGCTGTTCATTTTTGCTGATTTTTCTGTTTTCCAGCCAGTGTTAAGAAATTACCTCATACCTTCAATTTGCAACATCTCTGGCTATTGTGAAGTTATCTCAGTACTTTTGTTTTTGCTGAATGGATGTGTGGAAATTAAAATTTGGCATGATAGTAATAACTCGCATAGTTGACAAATCAATATAATATACAAGAGTCATTTTGACTGGCCGAGATATTTTTCCTTCCAAATCTTTCAAACAAACAATTCAAACATATAATTCTTTTTTACAAACAAATTATTTTCTTTTGTCACTCTCCCTCCTTTTTACGTATGAGAGGCATGGCTGTTAAAGACTGTCATGTATGTCTGTCAGTGTGTCTGTTGTAGATGTGAAGGATGAAGATTTACCTACAGTTCAATGATCAAGACATCAGCTTTTGTTACTATGAATGTGTACAATAATCTGTACAGTCATCACTTTTACCCTGTGGTGTTATGTAGATATGTAAATAACATACAACACCCTAGTCAGTGTGTTTTTTTTGGGGTTTTCATTTGATTGGTTCATTCTCGCATCCCTTCATAATTACATGTAGTCGATCCTTGTTTATCTGTAGTCTGGATGGTTTGTGCAGCCAAGAGATTTGGTTTTTATGATAAAAGTACAGTAGCAGCAGTGTTTTACAATGTTTGCCATGGGCAATGCTTTTTCCTTTTTTTTTTTTTTTCAGTGAATTCATTCTTCTTGGAAACGAAATCATATGGTTGCAAACATAAATTCCGTATGTGTATTTGATATTTCATACATGTATTTCAGGAATTTTCAGGCTAGGTATGTATTTTTTGACAATTGAAACTGAAATTAGGCAGTTCGACCCTTTTGTTTCTTAAAAAAAAATAATAATAATATATGCAGTGTATCATAAGTGAGTTTGTTCAGTGCTACAGAGTAGGAAGCCCTTGGCTGTGTCTCATCATCAAGACTGGATTCCTATCCAAGTGTCTGTACAGGCTAAGGTATATTTCCTCTAGCTATCCTGTATTTTTATCATCCTTGTATGATGACTGAGAAAGATTTTTAAAACTGAAAAAAAAAAGAAAAAAATATGGGTTTTGTGTTGTATTTTCTCAACAATTCAATCCTCATTCACCCCTTTAGAGCAGTTATTGATGCAAGACAGGAAATGTCAGACATGAAAAGCTTTTTAGAGAGAAAAGTGGATTTTTTAGTATTTACTGATCAGAAGCTGTGAGAGTTAACTTTGAAAATCAGCATCTCAGCACAGAGAAATTCTCATTAAACACACACAGCCGTATATGGTTTTAATTTTTTTTTTTTTTTTTTTCAAAAATAAGACAGTACTCCAATACGGTACCATCAAATTCATTATGGTCAAATTAGAGGAAAACAATAATGAAAAATTTGAAATCACTCATGGTTTGCCATGGCAACGGCCGCCATCATGGATTTACTAATCAATGTTATGTAACTTTACTATAAAATAGTACTGCCCTGCAAAGGCAAAATGACTAACTGGATTTTTTTCAATTTCTGGGTTTTCCCATGTTTTTGCGCAACTAATCTGGCTCTATTTGCTGACAAAGGCTCCTATCTAAAGCAAATCCATCAATTTTGCAATTGGAATTTCAGTGTAATCAAGATTTCTGCCCAGTTCACCCAAGGCAAAGCGGTGTAATTGACTCGACCATCTGCCGAGGAACGTCGCTTTGCCTTTGTTTACACTAGTGCAGCTTGAAGTGACCTCAGTTGCACTCAAAGTTACGTTGTTTTTTGGTTTTTTTTACTAATTTTTGTAATATGTGACCGGAACCATAGTACTACAGCTGTAGCCAGTAGTCTTGCCACCAGAACTTCCTAAAACAGTGTTGAAACAATTAATGAACAATCAGATCAGACTCGTACTACCAGTTTCAAAACCACATTGAATACAGTGCGTTGATCTGAAATACTGGATATAGAATCTAGACTTAGATCTCAATCTAGCATAGGATCTGAAACAATCATCCAGAGGTCTTTCGTTGGTGAACAACCGAGAGGTAGTGTGGTGGCCGGGTGGTTAAGGTGAAGGACTGAAAATCCATTGCGATCTCCCTGCTCAGGTTGAATACTCCTATTAGTTAACAAAGCATAAATGGAAAAAAATGACTAGAAGTTGGTGCAAGCTGGGGATATAGATCATCACCATCTTTGTCTCAGCATTGCTATCCCCAACATGATCACCCCATCCACAGCAGTGACACATCTTACACATCTGCAGATCTCCAGAAGCTGATTGTGCTGCCGCACCTCAAAGTCATGAGCTCTTGTCCATTCACCAAACGCATCAGTGCATTCAATCAAACTTTTGGAACTCTGGGTGAATCGGGACACAATACAATTGTTATATGACATGAAGCTACAGCAGGTGTCAAGCACAGGAGATCTGCTCAGCTTATTGGAGCTTTTTCTCTGAAAAGATGAGGGACAAAAAAAAAAAAAAAACATCCATTCTGTGGGCAGACAATTATTGTTCTACTCAGAACAAAGACTAGCAGTTCTTTCTTTACATTTCTCATATCAGCTGTGAACAGTGTACAAATTGCAGAGAAAACTATTCATGTGAAGCAACTCATAACTGGGCATACCTTCATTTCAGCAGATTCAGTTGACAAGGTCATTGAAAGAGAACTGAAAAAGAAAGGTGGTATACGTGACTAACAGGGTTCACCAAAGTTCTGGAGAATGCTAAATGTAGCGTTATCAATATGACAGAGGCCTCTTTCTTTGATAGACCTGATGGGTCCAATCGCCAAAAAATTTCCAAATCAGTTTTGAAACTGGCTGAATGTCAATTGTAGACTTCTGACAAGGATCCAGAAATGTCTTTTTCAAGAAAACATCCCAGCCAGGGGCAGAGTTCTTTAAGAGTGAATGTATGAAAAAGAAATTTGTGTAGGACTCAACCTCAAGGGCGGATCATGACCAAGAAGAAGACTGATACCATCAAAATTCTGTGTCCTCTCATGCCAACCACCAGACGTCTCTCCTGGCAAAGTCCATCAAACAATCATGGCCCCAGCGAACTCTTTGAAAAGTATTAACAGAGCCCATGAAATCCTTGCTTTTACATCGGCATTACTTCAAAGGCGTATCAGTTGAGAAGTTGCAAAATGAGAATGAGCTCATGACTTAGATTTCAAAAGAAAATCTGAAATTGAATTTCACTTTTCAAATTCTTGCCACTTTTTGTTCTTTGATTTGTTTTACTGTGTCAACGACTCTCAAGTTTCCTCATAATTATAATCTCATTTGGTACATTTATGAACGATGAAACGTTTGTGTGTTTAACTTTAATTTTTTTAGCTATGCAGGCAAAAAATACGCTATTCTGGAATATATGTATTTCTTTTTTTTTTTGTACAATTTAATGTACCAAAAAAAAAAAAAAGCCTTCTTACCTTGGTGTCACTGATAATTTTTCTTCTTAAAAAGCAATATCGGATGTTGAAAATTAACAGGAGAAGCTGAAGGATTTTTTTCCTTCCCGTTTATTTATTTTCTTGTTCAGTTATCAACTTTTACCGCCACTGAATTCTCACATAAACGTATTTTTATTTCATTGAAATTTCAAACAGTAACTGTTTCTTCCCGTTTCAAAATGAGAATTAGAACCTTGAGCCTTGTTTCAATCTGGATTAATTTATTGGACGGTTTTGAGTTGAATTTCTCAATGTTTTCCCCTGTTATTAATATATTAATAACTTTAAACAAAACTGAAGTGCTTATCAATGTGGGTGCACAGTTGTCTCTTTACACTTGTTTGCCTTTGCCACCAAAGTCGCATAATATATGTAAACAAAAATGCCAAAACAGTGTATCCACTTTGCCAACAAAATTTCACAATGGAGATGAACAACATATCACCAGAAAAATTTGTATGCTGATTGCTGAAAGTTAAAGCCCATTTTCTCGACATTAGAAAAATCAAGTTACGTCGATTTGCCGTTGGACGGCAGAATAAGCTTCTACATTTTTCAACCGATTTGAAAATTTGTATACATATTTTTCAGTTCAATATCTAAAAATGATCATTTGAGGGGATTTTTGATGAATGGCTTTTTTTTGTTTGTTTGTTTTTTTTAATTTCTAAAATCGATATACATGTATTAACAAAAAAAAAAACGGATTTTGTGAAAACTTGAAAAAAAATTTAAAAAAAATCAAAGTTATAAAAATCCCCACTGATCATTCTTTTTTGTATTGTTTTATTCTATGTTCTATGGCAATTGGTCCATAAATAAAAAAGTAGATAGCATATTTCTGGTAAAAAAATGCATTTTGAGAAAAACTAGAGCTTCTGATTAAATTTTCAACCCCAAGACATGTTTGTTTCACCTACTAGACCTTTTCCCATGATTTCTATGCCTTCTGTTGACTTCTCCTATACCCCTACTCCCATTTTTCCTCCATTTTGGCCCCCCCCCCCTTCCGTGGAATCATTTTAGGGTCCAGAATATGCCTGCCATGTCTTCCTCGATCAAAACCAAGAGCGTTTTTACCTTCCTGTGACAGATAATGCACTAATGCTTTCTGAAACAGCAGAAAAATGGCTATTATAGCCGTGGGAAGTCTATTTCAGAAGCCCAGATGAACATTTTCACTGAAACTGGGTGTGGTCAGTGCCTCAGATAGTCAGCCAGTGTCCGCCCTGGCACTGGGGCTCCCAATAGTGGTAAAGGAGATCATAATCAAGTCTTCTATCTGGCCCTCCAGAAAATTGCATTGCTTGCGGCCACGATTTCTGCCCCTAGCCGCGTTGCGGCCATAATTTTTCACCTCGCAGTGATTTTTTTCGCAATTTTTGCCTTTTTCCCGTATAAATGAGGAGAAAAAACAGCAAATATGTCCTATGGTGAACACATGATCAGTCCTCCGGTGATCACAAGTGGTGTCCCTTCTCAAATGGCTGATTGTTTTGTTCATATGACACTGGAGAGTGGTAGATTTAGATTGAAGTGGATTTACCGTTCTGTAAGACCATAAGAGATCTTCGACAATGAATTGACTCTTCAACAAAAAAAAAAGTCACCAATCTTTACAGTGCAGTCAAACAGAAGTGAGTTCCCTACTCAAAAGTATGCTAGTGGTGCGGATCACTTGTCTTGCAAGGTCTACTGGATAGATCTAAACTCGAAATCTAGTCTAAATTTAGATTTAGATTTAAAATGTAATCAAGACATTTTGCAGAAAATGGAGAGACAGATAAGTTGCAGATAGAGGCTGTCAAAATCTTGCTGTGTTTTATAAGAATTTTAGCCAGCAAACATACAGCTAAGCTTAGGTCTGTTTTTAACTTTGTAGGCATGGTCCCATTTTTTTAGGACTAGTGTTAGTAGTATGCTGGTTTGGCAGATGGAAGCTTCTCTCGGATGCGCAGAGGGAGGTTTTTCGATAAATTCTGCAGACGCTAAATTCGACAGCAGCTTTTCCGCAAGTTCCATCCAGTCATGTGACATTTTTAGCCTTGATCCAAATTTAAATTCCTTCTGTAAATTTGATGATCTCCCAGAGGGGAAAATTGTTGGGAGGATGAAAAAGTCAAACTCTTTGTCAGTCAGTGCATACACAATACAACAAAACAAAAAACATTTCTAAGTGAACATTTTTTTTATTTTCCCATAAGAAATGATGTGGGGGGAAAAAGCATGTGACTGTTCAAAATTGTCTTACTGAGCGCATATACTCAATAAAGGTTTTTTAAAAAGGAGAAAAAAAGAAGTAACTAAAACAGGCTCACCTAATTTCACTAACTTATCTCTAGGGAAACTGACCAATATCTGCTACCATAGTCACTACATAATACTGATACCCGAGTAAAGCGAAAGCTGCTAGAGAGGAAGAGAGAGAGTTGACCTATTTTGTATCTCTTACAAAGAATTTATTCAGCACATTTTCATATGAAACCTGGACACCTTTGTCATGCAAATCTTACATCACTGCAATCAAGTGATGTCAGATTTCCTTCTAAAAGTGCTCATTTCAACTGGAGCGGCTAAGAGGAAAAAAAAAAAAATGCAAAAGTGAATTCTTCTTACACATAATTCTGTCTTTGACAGGAATGGTTAAATTTTTTCTTCTGCATCTCAACACAAATCTCTGAACCAAAGTTACTCTTTTTTCTTCCCAACACTTCTCTAGCCAGCTCAGTTCTGGATGCAGTGACTCAAATGTGTGGTCAAAGACAAAATGGTAACATTCACTGATAGATTTTAAAGCCAAACATGAAGCGCACGTGAATTTGGATAATAAACGGTGCTAAGCTAACCAAATCTTCATAGTAGCAAAAGATTTCTTAATCACAAAACATAATATATCGTAAGTCAAATCTGAGAAGAAAACAAAAATGTTAAATGCAGTTTAAGATTTCTGGTTTTGAACGCTGTTGAATTTCTGAAAAAATCTCCACACAACACATAACAGCTTTCAAATTAGCTGTACAAAGTATACAAGTTAAAAAAAAAAAAAAAAATGAACGATGCAGTTGATTTTTGTCTGTATTTTTGTTACAGTAATTAATGGAAGAGAAGGAAAAAAAAAAACAAAACAAGAACTGTGATTTAAGAGTGATAATAGTCATTTTTGTTTGTCGTTGATTCTTACACAAATTGTTCCAACATCTGCATCACACAACACACAGAGAACAGACAGTATTACCATTGTAAAAAGTCTGATGCATCTTCAAAAGTGTGGAGAAATGTTTATAGACCTCTGGTGTTCAAGGCTTTGTGTAAGTTTCTCAAGTCTCCCTGGCAACACTCCGTTATCACTTTTTATCATCAAACAAAACACACAAAAAAAAAAAAATAGGCTAAGGCTAATCTTTATTATTAGATTTTTTTTGCCTTTTCTCAAAACCAGAAGAATAATGTAAAAAATCAGTCATAGTCCATCTTTTCACGCTCTTTAGCCATCTATGGAGACATCTTGGCCACAGTCATTTTATAAGTCGCGGTTCAAAACATACCGGTATGCAGTTTTGAGACCCCTATCTCTTCTATCCTGATGGGCTATTAAAAGTTTTGTACCTGCATGTTCAAACTCCATGTCGGTGCTATACACTCAAAATTTCAATGGCAAATATCATGTTTGCAAAATAAAACATTTCCCGTTCTTTCCATGGCTACTAACCCTCGGGAAAGAAAGAAATAACAAAATCATGCTAAAAAAAAAAAAAAAACTGGGTCGCCAGGATGACCTGGGAGAACTCACAAGGAAAAGGTGAATGAGAATGAGAAAACACCTTGGTGAGGTCTAAAAATATTTCTCAAAGTCATGTGATCAGATGGTTTAGTGAACATGGAGAATCTGTCTCTCCATTGTCACCTCAGGGCTGCTCAAGCCCAAATACTTAATAAAAACATTTAAGAACAAAATTATATTGAAAAAAAAAAAAAAGAAGACAAACCACATTGGAAACACAGATGTTTTCTTTCTTTCTTAATAAGTGCATCTCATCTCTTCCACGGAAACGCTTAACCTCATCCCTCAAGTTCACACCCGACATCAATCTGTTTTTTTTTCTTTTCCCTGCCCTGCACTTCTCTGGAAAAAGAACAGAACAATAATGTGCAGCCAGCCAAAACAGTGAGTTTGACAGGGCAGGACACGATGGAATTAATCTACTGTGTGGGCATTGGCCGACTGAATCCTCCCCTGGGAGCTCCACGTGGACCTGAGCCACCGCCACCTCTAGGCAGGCCACCTCTCATTCCTGTAGAGGAAAACAAACCATTGATGAAGTCAGTTTAAGATCAATTCCATTGCAAACCAGGTGAAGTGAGCCAGATGATTTTCGACCAAAGCACAGGTCTGGAAATCCCCAGCATGGAGTGTTTGTACCCCTTACTGAAAAGAGAAATACCACGAAATCCCACAACACTAGTGTTGAATGCAAACTTCAGGAAAAACACAACGCCAGAAGCTCACAGCGTTTTAGTGACACATTTCCTCCACACTGTAATAGGGTCAAAGTGAGTCAAATTTGTGAATAGTTAGGACTGTTTGTAACCCCCCTGCTAAGGATAGACGCCGGTGTTTCCAACCTTTTTCGCTTGATCGTAACAAATCTATTGCGGTTCCATTCCAGAAGATCTGATTTGACTGATAAAGGACAAATGGAGTTAACTCACTGAGTCCTAACCCCGACTATATCGGTATTCCCCGGCAACCGTTGAATCCTAACTCCGACTATATCGGTATGGGACTCCCTTGTAGATTATGACGTCAAACAATCTTTCCATTGGTCAGTTTTTAGCTGTAC
>JBCAUA010111762.1:0-10006 GCA_038406235.1 Peronia verruculata
CAAAAATCTGATTTAAATAAAAAAAATCCGATTTAAATCAATGCACTTAAAAAAATCTGATTTAAATCAAAAGAATTACGATTTAAATAAAAAAAAATCCGATTTAAATCAAAAAAATCCGATTTACATCAAAAAAATCGATGATATTGATTTTTTTGAAAAAAAATCCAAAAAATCAACAACCCTGGACAAAACTATGCGTAGTAAGTCACCTATTATATAAAGGTAAAATATAATATTCAAGTAAAATATAATAATCACAGACTATTCAACGTAGAACGAGGTAACATTATGGACAAAATTATGAGGACTCCATGTACAAACTGTTGCAGAGATGCTCTTATCATTTATTCAATTTCTAGTGAAAATGAGTGGCAAGAGCTAAGGAAAAATGTAATTGTGAATGATTTTTTGTTTCAGAGCTCGTGCTGTTCACAAAAATTTTTCCAGGACATCAAAAAGACAAGAAAATTATACCACATGCTCACTGCTTCATTAATCGTTACCTGAGTTCTCCATCCAGTGCTTGAATGACAGCAGCAAAACTACGACTGGTCTTATTTAGGAGATCATAACATAATTTCAGGCTTTCTGACATGCTATCCTGGAGAAAAAAAAAAACAACAACAGTTGTTTAAGTGAAACACTCAGATCAATATTTGAAAAAAAAATATGACATCATTTTGGGAAAAAAAAAAAAATCTTTTCTCCGAGCATAAACAGTTATCAGTTTGGATCTATGAACCACTAGAAACACTACAAATACTACTACTGTACATTCAGAACTTTTGTTCTTTTTTTTTTTTTTTTCTCTTTACATTACCCTTCTCTATAAGAATATGAAATATCATGTATTGAACAGCTCATTTGTGTACATGCTCTGCATGTGGCAGATAGCCCCGGACAAATGATCAGGATTCAGACATGTATAAACTTTATAAAACAAGCCCATGTGTTTTGCAAGCAGTGCTCCCTGTCACATGACCCATTATTTCAACTGGCTGCAAGACAAATGAACTTGACTTATTATGCTATGTGCTGCTACATATGACTTGTTATAGCATTCATAAAACAGATACTGGCACTAAATTCAGCCTAATATTCTAATTACAAATTTATGATGGGAAGTAAACAGTAACACTATCTTTCATTCTCAACAAAATACTGTAGTACTTACAAAATCACATTTTGGCATAACCACCTCACACCCACCAAACTTAAAGCGGAGCAGGGCCATCACTTCCTCTGGATGGCTAAAAGATTTCAAGAAATCCATGATTCAGTCCTGTTGTACTGACTCCTCCTACCTGGTGGAAAAAAAGGATAAAATCTGCTGAAACAGTGGAACTTAATCAAATGATGTAAATATAGGCTCCTTAAGCCTGAATCTCTGAAAAGCAGAACTGGTTAACGGTTGTGTTAGCACTTTAAAATGTTGGTGTCCTCTACCTTCTATACACAGTTTCTATAAACTTAATACATCTTTCAGTCGCCTGCAGACAGTTATTTTGCTCCCTTCTCTACCAATATGATAACTTTATTTGGCCATATGGAGATTTGCGACTTGCAGAAATATGCTAACAAAAAATATAGACCTACCATGAAGTTCTTAAAATTTAGGCATGTGCACTAATATTCTGTGACCCACATGAGACCATGAAAAAAGGTCATAAGATTTGTTCCTTGATTACACACATCATATACACAGATTTGAGCAGAGTCTTCGATTCAATGTGTAATCCACAATATAAACAATAGGTAATAAATATTTTCATTTTTCAAAATCATTATATTAACTATATCATCAATGTGCCAATTTTGCAGCCCTCTGCTGAGCATCAGTCTTGGTCACTACTAACCCCAACCGCATTCAGCCCTGCCCACTGTAAGCAACCCAACCAGTACCCGTCCTCTGCTTTTCCACAGGTGATCAGAAGTGTCTGCTGTTTTCAGAGTTAGCAACTGTTACATATAAACAAGCAGTCTCATTGCTCAGTCACCTGCCATCATGATCAGTTTGCTGTGTTTATCAAAAGATTCTACATACACAGACATGTGAAACACCGGTCACTGGTCAAAACATCGGTTCAAAGGAGTAAAAGGGGCAGTTGATTTTAATGTAACATGCATGTACTTTTAGCACACGAGAAACTGCTTCGGGACATATCTCATACTGTTGTTGGCAGTGAAGTGAATTTGTCATCGACAGTATTATCCTGCATGAATCTTCATAATTTGGCCAAACAACAGTATTTTGCTGTTTACACATCACATCTGGCTCCTACATTTAGACTTCACTCTGACCCTGTTGTGACCCACTAATCTTCTCCCATTACCATTACCCAGAGTGTGAGAGGAAATGGGTGTATCTGCGTGTCCTGAAATATGGATTTTACTAAAAAATGCAAATGTTGCTCTTTTGTTTTCTCTTAAAAGCACTGCCTTTTCTGTATGTATAAGTACATCACAAAGTCAATAAGTCCATTCTCATATGTTTGGCCCATGGTTACTGAACGGTAGGCCTGGCAATTTGGGTCCACCTAGCTGCTATATGCAGTCTTCGATCATCCTGGCAAAGAATGCATAAAACACTTGATTATGACCTCTTCTAGCAATATCCACAAGTTCCGGAGCTAGGGATAGACACTTAATGGCCTCACTGAGGCAAAAAAACACTACAGATCATGCAAAATTATCAGTGTTAGCGTTCTAAAATGAATTTCTACATCCTATAAAAAGAAAAATTTTGCTGTTCCGAGGCTGAAAAACGAACAAAAAACTCTCCCAATTTTTCATTAAAAAAAAAAAAAATTCAAACGCCTTTTTCTTAAAACCCAGTTTTTTTCATAGTATTTTGCTATCTACTTTTTTGTTCTGCAACCGCAATCATTTTTATCACAAAACCAAAACAACGTACGTATCTCACATCTGTGTTGAATTCTGTTGGTAAGTTTTAGAGAAAAATTGGCTTTTAGTATGAAATAATGGCGAAATTTGAATTTTCGCTAACATGGCATTTTAAAAAAATTATAGAAAATTTTTTTTTCATGGGAAAAGCTGAAAATAAGTAACTTTTTCAATATTATGTCACACAATATGTTCACCGAGTTTTGTTGAAATTTAGCGGACTAGATAGATATTAAAGTCAGTCATTCTAGGGATGCCAAAATCCATGATGGCAGTGTTGCCATAGTACTAATCATATGAAAAAGTCAAGTTTTTTTTCATTGTTTTCCTTAAATTTGAACATGTTGAATTTGATGGAAAAGGCAAGAACAGCCCATCTTTAATAATGAAAGAAACCATGTCCAGGATGCCCCCGCCCCCCCCCAGTTTTCAGAGATGGCAGGACAAATTAATTGGGACTGGTGGAACAATCTGGTCCCTATCCTGAGGCGGCCATTTTTCTTTATGGGTGGGCAGAAGTGGGGTCTCATACATGTTAGCGTTAGGGAGGACCGTCACCCGCTCGTCGGACCTACATGTTAGCATTAGGGTGGACTTGCGCTGGTCCCTGGGTCCCAGCAGGTTAAGCCAGCGGGGTTGTTCTGGCCCACTTCTGCCCACCTCCGCTCACTCATAAAGAAAAATGGCCACCTCAGGATATGGATTGTAGTGCTCCACCAGTGCCAATTAATTTACCAGTGGTATCAGTTGCAGACACACATGAAGAAAGTCTCACTTGCAAACCCATCACAAGAATCGATGAAAGAACATTATAGATCTACATCATGCTCTCTTTGGACAGGATCATACTTGCTAACAAATGATGCTTTCTGGCCTAAACTGTCATATCTTGAGTGAGACTGGTTGGCAATTTAAAAAAAACTATTAACCGAGAATTTCTCTGAACATTTTCAGGGTTAAAAGATGACTGTAGGCCTATAATTAAATATAACTAGTCTAGATCTATGTTTGGCACAAACAATTTGTGCTGATCCAACAAAACACTTTGAACAAATACTCTACACACTTACACAGAATTAGATGCTATAAACTGAAAGTGTACTAAGATTAGTAAGATGCAAGGACAAGATTTAAAAAAAAAAAAAATACACAATATCTAGATCTAGATCTATAGATCTAGATCTAGAATTTCAGTGTAGATCTAGATCTAGATATCTAGATCTAGATCTAGAATAGATCTAGAATTTGGCTGCCAAAATAATAAAACTAATTCAAACACCATGGTCTACCAGATCTATCTTGATCTAGATTTTAGATGTGGAATCAGACTAGTCTATATCCATTATTTTAACTCAAGAAAACAACAAAGCGAGAGAGAGTGAGACAGACAGAGAGAGAGAGAGTGAGACAGACAGAGAGAGTGAGACTGAGAGAGAGAGAGAGAGAGAGGGGGGGGGATTGCTACGATACTATTTTCAAAGGCAGATGAATCTCTTCTACGTTTCAGGTTCCATTTTTCACGAGGAGTGACATTTGAGATGTTCCTGCCATGCTCAAGTAGGTGTGGCAAGGCAATTAGTCGGGTGTGAGTAGCTGTGCAGTTCGAGCACCGCTCACTGACGATCGACGGCCGCGATATTTTCACAACACTACAGTACACCTTCATCATTAAAATTTGGTGTATGGATCTAAAGTCTAGAGTCTAGATCTAGATATAGATCTAGTCTAGAGTATGTAAAGCAATGAAGCTAAACACCTATCACGTTTTCAAAACATCACAATACAAACCGTCAATTCGATATATGATCCTTCAATGGTTAGTTCCAATGTCATACATACCGTGTAGCCGGCGTTGTGTGTCAGCTGGCATCAGACGATCGCATGGATCCAACCGACAGCCGATCCATTGACGGGCCAGCCGCACAGCCAGCGCCCGTACTTGCACGCTGATTGGTCAGCCTCCACCACCAGAGAAAAATCCAACCAATCAACTATAGCTTGTTATCAACTTCAAGGGAAACTACTATCAAAAAGTTGTTATCACAGCTGATCGCTGGCGAACGGAATGGACGGACGACATTAGATTTCTACTACTGGTAATAGAAGCTCGTTAAGCACAAGGATTAATTGTGATTTATGTAACGGAATATAATTGGTCGCACCACAGATGCCAGCAGAATCCGTGCCATAGCACATCACATGTTAAAAAAAACAAAAAAAAAAAAAACAGAACTGAACGAAACGAGACATAAAGTTATTACCTGTATAAAGTTATAATTATTTATTCTCATTCGGTGACGTCCTTAGCAATAGCAAAAACCTGAATAACGTGGCCTACAAATTCGGGAAAACTCACCATTTTCTAATAAACATACATTCCAACACCCACTGAAGATTTCTGCTCCGACGACAGGCACACCACTTCCACAGACCTAGATTAATAATTTGATAACAGTGATTGATGGTTTAGCTGAGAAGCCAACGCGCAATGGTCACACCAACAATGCGATTTTGGAGCAAATGATAGGCACATTACACGAAATTTGTGGTAAAATCACAAATCATGACTTTTGTCATCATGTCAAGTTATTTAGTGGGATGGAAGAGTGAGTTAGAGATGGATGGAAGCAGCAAGGAGACAGTTGTAGCCATTCTACAAACAGCTGGGTCATGATAGCCTATAAGAGAGTGAGGAGTTAGTGAATAGTAAACCGCATAGCCGAAATCTAGAGTAGAGGAATAAAAGGATAATATTTTAGTTTCGAGAAAGAATGGTAGGTAATTGTAGCAGAAACCTCACATCATCTTCAATGCGACCTGCAGAAAAGACAGTGGTGCTGAAAATACGCTCTTTGCTGCGGCAGTCATGTAGTGATGACATTAAAATCAATCCTGCGCCTTCAACAGTGAGACTTAAAGCCGTTTTCATTAGTCATAAATCAAGAAATAGCTGCTGCAGTTGTATGGCCTTCAATTTATACAGCAGCTCATCGCCGCTGATGTTTATGTCATAGACCGGTGGTAACAAAAACGATCCAAAAACAACAGCCTACCAAAAACAACAAATGCAACTAAAAAATAACTAAACTAAGAGAGAGAGGGGGGAGGGGAGGGAATGATAATGATAAAAAATCAAAAATAAGAAACGGGGGGGGGGGGATGAGGGGGGGGAGAGGGTAAGACAAAAATATACAACCATTTTGTTAACTTGAAATTTGCGGCATTAATTGTAGTTAACGCTTGACAAATTTAACTTCAAACTTTACAAGAGAATGGCCCTTCAACCAGAATTACCAACAGTGTTCAAATCATGACCAAAGACTGGATGAAGAGTGGGCTGAGATGCGCCCGTCCTGACAGAATCTCCAAGTTCCAATCAGCAAAAACTGTTCTCACCAACATGGACGCTCACTCAGCCTAACGCCGGGATACATCTATGCCTTATCCTACTTTCTTAGGACTGAAAGGCTACATAGATTATTAAAAGAAAGGACAGTGGGTGTCATTAGACCTAGATCGATGTCACACTGGCCCTTTCATTCACCGTTGTTTTACGAGCTCAAGAGACGACCGTAACATTAACAACGGCGGTTTATGTATGGAGGGTATGTAAAAGGCCATAAATGTGGGGAGACTGGATGGGCTTGATGCGTTTATCCGGGAGGGAATGAGATAAATTGTTAAAAACGATGAATTAGCAGCATACATCAAGAGTAAGTGTGTCACCCTGTGTGTATTTGTGTCCTCATGATTTCCTCCACAAAAATGAATTGGAAGTCAGTTACGGCTGTGAGGGTAAACGCTTGGTTTCAAAACAAGTTTTCAAATATACGGCCAAATGTTTGCAACGAATTTCACTGATTTAGCAATTTCACCATGATACTCACAACTACACCAAGCTTGTGTCTTCCTTTCAGACAAATAGGAGATCAAAATACACCTAACTCGCACATTTTCAGGAAAGTTAGGTGGAAGTAAAATGCACAAGGACACAAAAACTCACAGACAAACGGATACATCGCCAGACAGACGCGCAGACAGACAGACAGACAGACAGACAGACGCACAGGCCTAGATAGGCAGGCAGACGGATTGATGGACTTAGAAGGGACAAGGCAACGGCATGACAAGGAGAGTCTAAGTGGAAGGGAATGGAGAAGCCGTACTCACACACACACACAGAGGGAGAGAGAGAGAGAGAGTGAAAAAAGGGGAAAATTCAGCCGAACTGAACAAACAAGGGGAGGGGGGGGGGGGAAGAGAAAATACAAAATGGCCAGGCAAGGCGAAAGAAAGATATCGCAGAATTTGATCGGAAGAGAGAAGGAGACAAAAGGAGGAAATCCAGGGGTTCCCAACGTCTTTGCATTCACAACCCTTTATCTATGTCTGAAACTCACGCGATCCCTTAATGTCAGCAGCGTGATTTACAGCGTGATCTCCTATCACAATAGACAGTGACTGCTGACAAACCGTCCATAGTGTAGTGGAGAAAAAAAAAATCTAAATAATATATTGATAAAATTCAGAGTTTATTATACATGTTATTTTTTAACCCTGAAAATTTTAATCGACCAATTTGGTCAAAGATTTGTTCACCTTACTCTGTATTTTATTCGAATTCTTTTCCAAATGGCAAACAGTTTAGCAACAAAATGGGCCTATTCACCTTGATCCACCTCATGTTGGCCTTTTACAGCTTAAAAAGTACTGAATGGATTTCCATGATCCCGGCCCTTAAGGACAGGAAAAGAGAAAAATATGAAGTTGTGTATATATTATCCATGGATATCCTAACGACCAAAAGTTTTTTCCTAACATTTTGATGGTTAATGCAAAACAAAACAAATAAAAACAAAACAAACAAACAAAAAAACACACAAACAAACAACAACAACAAATAAAAGCAACTTTCAAAGAATAAGGTGGAGCATAGTTACTGGGGAATTCGTTTTTGAATATGAGGAAAAAAATCCTCCAACAGAGGAAAAAGGCATTCTGTCAAAGGATGTCAATCAAAAGATTGACCCCGGCTTTTGACCCAGTGATTAGGTAACACGTGAGGTGAATATGGTATCGGCAATGCTATATCTAATTATACGTTCTTTTTTACGTGACCTTTTACCTGTGAGGCTCCTGACCTAAAAAGCGGACATGGTTTAAGTGATGTGCCCACACATATGGTGTGATAAAAACTGCACAGTTGGCAGAAAATAGATGATCTATTTCGGTTAGGCACATGTATAACTTTATTACCTTTTTTAAGATCATGCGTTTGGTATAGCTAAAGAAGTTAGAGGAGTACAAATTTGGGTAAAACACAGTGGGTGGGGTATGGAGGATAAGATAAGATAAACTGAGATAAGATAAATCAAGACAAGGTAAAATAAGGAGAGAAGAACAACATATTATTAAAGAAGATGCACTTTTTTTCTTTTTTTTTTTTTTTTCCTGGAAGAACATCCCATTCACAGTTCATGAGAGACATAGTATAGGCACCTACATAGAGATACTTTCATTGTCATAGACACACAAAAGCATAGCATTAGAACAACGCTGAATCCAGAAACATTGCCTCAATAGATATTCTCCGATCAAACGTAAGGTTGGAAATACCCGCATCTATTTTAAGGAGGGAGTACAAACACTTGGAACTATTCACATATTTGCCTCACTCTTCAGTATGACCCTGTTACGATGGGGAGGAAATGTATCTGTGAGCTTATTAATCTAGATGTTCCCCAGGTAATAGAAATAGTGAGCAGTATTAATGATTCCATGACGTAGGAAAAAGTATGACGTACTTCCGGTGTGGCCTTTTTGGGAAGGTTTGCGTTCAACTAGTGTTGTGGGATTTCATGGTTAGGCGTAATACACACAAGAGAGTGTTGTAGGGGGTACAAACTCTCCGCCGGGGATTCCAGATCTGTGCTTAGTCGAATATGAACTATGAAAAAAATTGTAAGGCATATATCGCTTCTGTGTGGGAGAGCTGAGTTTCTGTAACGCTTTCGACTAATTCTTACGTGCAATAAACTCCTTCTTTCAAAATACATGTATATGTCAGTTAATAATGATAATAGATCTAGTGTGCGTACACTCGAATCTTCTAATACACAAACCACGTAAAAGAGGGTGATGGATGGGGTGAAAGGGAATTGATGAGAGGGAGGGGTAAGGGGGGGGGGGAGGTGTTATTCAAGAAAAGTGAACAGATAGTATGTTATCACAAACTGAATGGTACTGCATTTTTGCTGGTCAACTTTTGGTCATGTGGTATCTGAAATCGGATTGTTTATATTAACAAACTGGCAAAATAGCGGATATTATCAATGAAATGTGACGAGAGAAAGGTCCAAACGTCGCGAGAACAAATCGTCGGAGCACAGGGTAAACAGTCAAACATTTGAATCCAGTTTCCCACTTTGTGGACTTTTTTTTTTTCTCTCAAAAGCTTCATTATACCTAAACTCTCGTTCACAAGAAATTTCACCGATTGGAAGCCTATGCGGTAAATAACTTTTTTTTTTTTTTAAATCAAGCAATCAAACTCAAATAATAATTTAAATCCACCAAAACTTTAAAAGCATATCTGTCAAAGCTAAAATCACCAGAAGGCGTTCCTGTGATCAGAAATCTAAATTAAATGGATATGAATTTGTGACACAAAACAGCTGGGAAAGTTACGTCATCTTTCTCCTTGCCCTGATTGGCACTGTTGTACCACTAAAGACATGTGTTTTAAGAACAAATAATACAGTCTCGGGGACCGGTCAGAATGTCACCAGTGGCTGGACTCGAGCATAAGCTTACATGTCAAATGTTGAGTGCATGAAGCTGGTGATGATTTTAAATTGCAAAAATTGGAAGAATATTCATCTGTGAATAAGAAATCAGGATGTTGTGAGGGGAGTATTTAGGTTTTTAGACAAAACTGTTCAATTTGAGCCCATAGTTCTCCTGATTTTAGTTATTCTACCCCCACATCTCTTCAGATTTGTAATATTATCTCTGGCTGCAAAATCAGTGTGTGTGTGTGTGTGTGTGTGTGTGTGTGTGTGTGTGTGTGTGTGTGTGTGTGTGTGTGTGTGTGTGTGTG
>JBCAUA010111784.1:0-10005 GCA_038406235.1 Peronia verruculata
TGAAATCTGTCTGGGATAGCCCTCAAAATTATAGCTCAGTCTGCTTGTCTCTCTGAGTTACTTTTGACCAGGCATTTACTTTCTCTATTCATGCGTTTCTTACCATGCTCTCTCTCTCTCGCTCTCTCTCTCTCTCTCTCTCTCTCTCTCGCTCTCGCTCTCTCGCTCTCGCTCTCTCTCTCTCTCTCGCTCTCGCTCTCTCTCTCTCTCTCTCACACACACACACACACGTATACACCAACACTTTCTATTGTTAGTGTTTTTACTTGCTGACCCTCTCAAACTTTGTCACAGTCCTTGGCTATAGGGCTCTTCATTAATTTTTCCGTAACTTTTTTCTTCTTATTTTTATTGCATTCAGAAATGCCAGTTTCCACCCCCTGCCGACATTTCCGCCATCATGCCCTCAGACAATGTATTCATCCTCCACTCCACGCTAGCCACTGCGCTAAAGACTCTTCCGCTCTGGAACTTGCTGAATTGTTCTCGGTATCAGAGACCTATTTTCCCAATTTGATTGAATGAATAAAGAAATGCCAGACATATTTTTGTTCTTTGTTGTTGCATTTGTTTTCGAACATTATGTGGCACCGATATTTCCCACGAGACATCGATATGACTGTGCAAAAGTTAACTTCTTGTAATAGGCCAGAAAGCACGCTGTAGCTCTCAACTGTCTGATATGTAAACGTACCTTTTTTTCCCTTCAGCCTTTTCTTGATTGCCATCGTTCATTTCAAAACTATATGACGTGTTCATAACCTTGAAAAGAGTGTGGTTGTATAATGCCAAAGCCATGCTGTATATTAACGTTGCAGTCAGAAGTTTCATATCGATTGAACAGTGATATCATTTGTATGCCGTGATTAATTCTTGAAATCAACTGCTCAAAAATTCAGGTACGTTCAGCCGCTTTGAGGAGAATCACAGCTGCAGCATTGGGGTGCATCAGTAAAAAGATGAGTATCATTCTCTTTTGTCCTGTGTCATGTAACAGCTGCCTTAAGCACCATCTTCTATCTCAGACTTTCTCATTCCAGTTAAGACCTCCTATCAGTTATCTGTCGCATATGTTAACCTTTTAACGCAAGTATGCGAGTTACATGTTACCTGCATACATGTAATTATTTTATGATTATCTAAATTATTCAATATCTTTAACATAAACGATGTGTTCTGTTTAGAAAAATTGAAGTGCGTGGTCAGTCTAGGTTTCTGATCTGATCTATATCTCCGCCCTGAACTTCTCTAAGCTGTAGGTATGGATTATAAATATTAATCCAAGATATCCTAGGTTTATAGTTACTAGTATGGAGCCGTATTGTCTATCATCAGTGTATAAATATACTCCATACTCTAGTCATAAACTATATCCTGGCTGAAAGCACAACTTCATCCCCCCCCCCCGCTCCCTCCCCCGACCCACACCCCATGTCATCTCTTTTTCTTTCCCCACCATATGGTTTTCTTGAACTGACACCAAATAACAGAGTGTTTTCCGTCAAAGCAAAAGCCCACGGGCTCACTCTCAAAGCTGTTGAACTCTAGAGCAAGAAAGGCACAAAAATGGAGTGTACACAACAATTTGTTGCTCTGATATTGCCAGTCATACAACAAGAAAAGATTTACAATCAATACCAGCCAATAGCATTGTCAACATTGCGCTGGAAACATTTGAAAATGCCTCCTCACTCGCAATATTGTCCCATCACTATAACTGCCTCGCTTTCTTGTATGTTTGTGTGTGTCTGTGAATGTGCCTACCTTGGATTGTATTGTAAAAGCCAGGATATTTCTGAACTCTCTAGTCAATGGCACACTCTGCATACAGATTGCATAACCTTGGTTGATGTAAAAGATAATCTTTTCTTTGTTATCATTCGCAGCCGCATGGTTCATTAATGTATGTACTTAAATCTTCCTGTGGTGAAAAACAAGGAGGAAAGCACTGGTGACATTAGTGATAAATGGAAGTGTCACGTGATCGGCTCTGTGTAGATCGGGCACTGTACTCAGAAATGTATTTTAAACCGACCGGATAGATACACTAAATTCCTTTCAATATATGGTGCTTGTTGTATGACTACAGAAAGCTGAAGAAGGGAGGGGGGATCATTATTCTTAAGTAAATATGCATTCAAGTGTCAACTCGAAGTATAAAAGAAAAAGAACAAGGAAAACAGTTTTTAAAGAGTTTCACTATCCCCATAGCATAACATTGCTGAAGAAGATCGTCTAGAAAGACAAACAACAAAAACCTAGGACAAATTGGTCAGATGATTGAGAACACAGAGCCTGGCACAATCTGTCAATCATCCGTCAACTGCACAAAGTTTGAAGGATCATTATTGCCAGACCCTAAAACCTGCCAAAACATGATCAATTGGAGATCTCAGTCTTAACGTTGTTAAAGGAAAACTCTCCCCCCCCCCCCCTCAAGTTAGAAAGGTGATAGATAAACACAATAGAAAACTCCCAATGATCTTTGCTTCTATAACAGTTTTTTTTTTTTTTTTGACGAGAAACCAGGTTGGGCTAGAAAATTTAGTCTTTTATGTTTTCGCCATTATATCCTCTTTCAAAAGTGATGCAATTAACGTATTCGTTTGTTTCAACATTGGCTGCCTTCACCATACGTCCAACATATTTCAGGATGATGATGATGATGATAATTATTGTTCGGACTAAGAGTCAAGTGGGCTCGAAGATTTGGCTAGCGATACTAGTTTCTTTTATTGACTCATTCAAAATCCTTCATATTGTTTTTCCTCTTTTTTGAATGTATTTGATTAGTTGCCGGTAAACAGTCATCTTAATTGTAAGTTTTTTGTTTTTTTTTAAATAATGATAATGATGATGATAGCTATATTATATTTTTATAAAATGATGTTTTGACTGTCATGATACAGATTGTCATCTGATCCCGGTAGAAGCTTGTCTTTTCCACTCATCTTCCTCGTGAACCTTTCTTACTACTAGTATCTACGTGGAATGTGATCTTCGATCCACAAGCATGTTAGATTTTTATTAGTGACCGATCTGACAGTTATATTACATTTGTATAAAATGATGATGATAATGATGATCATGTAGAGGAAAAAGGGGCAGAGAATGCACTAATGCAAATATTTAATCTTTTAATATGACATTTAATATATTTTTTCTCCATGTGGAACTTTAGAAAGATCACAGTAGAGATATTCCAAAATCGAAAGTAAAACCATTATACTCACCTTTACTGGGAATGTAGGAGTGTGTGCTGACTGCCATAAGAGCCAAGATCATGGTTCCCAAACACAAACAGTACATAGCGGGAGGTGTGGTAGCAGCAAAGGGTCCTCGATTTAAAAAAAAAAAAAGTTGATCAGCTTGTTCCGGTGTCTCTCTCTTAGATATTTGTGAAACAGTTGATGTTCATGACAGTTCGAAGTCTGTGGAGTAATCTAACTGCATGGACGTTGTTTTCTGTCGTGCAAGTCTTGAGAATGTATCAAAATGTGAATGGAATCTGTGATCACAGCACGATGGTTCACAATCTGACAACCACTCTCATGTCCGAGGTGGACTGAATGGCTCCACTTAATACACGTCAGGTTAAATCAAAGAGGATATTATTATATTCACTGCACCTCAAAATTCTGCAAAAGTGTGAGATAAACGCTTTAATGTTTACAATGATAAAGTCTGGAAACTGTTGTAAACTTAAGTACGGGCCGTAAATCTAACTGGGAAACACAAAGGCAAGTTTAGAGCATGAATCTGTTCTATTGTAAATCGGACACAAAACACTCCTTAGTCGCAGATTCCAAACTCATGAATTAACTTCATCGCGTGAACTTTGACATACACATACACTAAAAACTTTATTGATCATTCATAAGCAAACAAAAACTATTTTTGTGATTGCAGTTTTATTTCTAGTGCAGTATCCAATGATGGGAAAGCTGACTGCCGCGAAATCATGTACGTGTTCAGAATAAAAGCCCGCAAACTATCCTGAGTGAAAATCTTTACTGCACAAACAATGGCGTCCGTCTACGATCTGCCTCAGTCTCAGATCTGACTCAAAATGGTGATGTCACTTCTTTGTCCAAAATGTAAAATGAAACACTGTACAGACGCAAAATGACTGGGCTAAGTCAATTGTAAGACTGCCCGGGAAAACTGTTCCGACACGTCTTCCCTAAGCTAAAGATAAAACCAAGTGTTATAACGTAATGACTATCAGCGGAGGAACACAAGGAAACAGCAGTACCTGATGTATAAGTGTCCAAACAACATCGGATCTTTAAATTCTACTTTAGTGCCATCTTCCTTGCTACACAGATGCCATTGAATGGTAGTACCTGTGTCTTTATTCAACGTCGAGCCTTAAACATTTCTTTCTGCAAGTGAAAACAGTTTAGTCCAGGTTAACACCAGACGTGTAGATGGAGGGGGGGGGTGGTTTTGGAAGTCATTTTGGAAGCTGCTATGGTCAAATTAAAGGAAAACAATAAAACTCGTGAAAACCTCCTCCCAGGGAGTTTAAAGACGTATACATACCTTAACAACAACGCAGTAGAAAAAATTCTCATAGCTCATTTTTGCATAGTAGCGACAGCCATCTTTCAGTTTGCCTCCCGATTTTATATAACTTTATTCTAAACAGTTTTTTTTTTTTTTTTGTTCTGTTTTCAACCGATTTGCTTGAAAAATTAGATCAGCCTTTCAACTTCAGAACATGATTGCTTCAGATCCTCTAGGTTCATCCATGATTCCTACACTATGGCCTGCCTTTTCCTGTCTCTCTGATCATATATTCTCCCACTTTTTTTATACTTGGCCCTGTTACTAATAGGGTTTTCGTGAAATGAGTTATCACCCAGGATGATCATATTTCGCCGTCAAATCTGCTTTGGTCAAAATCAAGAGCTTCTTGACCCTTGTTATGAAGGAGAGTCCAGTAGTGAACTTTGACACAATAGAAATGAAGCAAATTCCACGCTTATTAAGTAATAGTTTATTTTAGATGTTGAAAGCTGCAAGTGATATTTGGTGTGGTCATCGTCTCAGAAAATCAGCCAATGTCCATCCTTGGCATTGGGACACTCGATATTGGTGGAGAAGATCACAGTCTCTAATGCACTCTTTGCCCCTAACTAGCAAGCTATTGATACTCTACCCCTATAGAAATCAGACTGCACCAGGGCCAAGATTGCAGAAGTCCTTCAAGCGTAGAGAAAACCACTATTTCAACCCTTTTGAGTGGCTGGGCGCCCCCCCCCCCCCTTTTTTTTTAATACAATTGTTAAGTCAGAAAAAAGCAGAACTTTTAAGAGAAAAAAAAAAGAGATCAGTGTTTGTTATCAGAAAACCGATTTCAAGACCTATTCCCTGCCACCCGTCCTTAATGGCTGTCAGCCACCGTTACAGTTTGATTGAAGTCAAACTTTGCTTGACACGAAACTACAGTATCCTTTACCCCTGTTTTTCTTCTTTTTCCTTTCCCGGATTCATTTCCTTCCTGAAACATCCAGACAGAAGGACAATCGACACAAGTGATCAGCTCTGTGATATTGATATCGATTTCAGATTTCTATAACCAGCAGGAAAAAATAAAAAAATCAAACATTCATTTTTATTGATGCTTCGCCCTTCTGCCCTTCTACTTCACTCTCAGAAAGTGACATGCCAAGTAATGTTCACATGAACTTATCATTCACCGGTAAATAATGCTGAGGATACTTACTTAGACTGCAGACAGATGAAGTAACAGAAAGAAACAGAGTTAAGTCAGGAAGTGTAAATCCCATAGAAACAGAGAGCACTAGAAAAAAGTGAGACAGACAAACAAACACACACACACAGAGAGAGAGAGAGAGAGAGAAACAAGAAAGCACACATACAGACATATCCAAAGAGCGGGAAAGAAAACTGCACCAAAGAGATGCATTTCGATCCTTCAGAGCCTGAGATTAGTGTCACAAATGTCACTGCTTTTGTTTTGTGATAAGTGTAATTGTATGGAGGCCAGACATGTTTCTATAGAAAATATACTTGATCCTGAGGACTAGCACTCTGTCACGTCACAGTCTTGAATTATTTCTAACTGAAGTTTTCTCTGAAACAGTCGAACTGCCACTTTTTCAACATAATAGCAGTGATACTTTAGACAACTAGTTTTTGAAAGATCAATTTTAATAGCACAGGTTCTTCCAATTTTCATGTTTTCCTCCCACCTTTTATCCCTATCATCTCTGTTTATCCTCCCTTCGTCCTCCCCCCCCCCTCTCTCTCTCTCTCTCTCTCTTTCTCCACTGCTTTTGTTTTGTTCTTGAACATTGTGATGCCGTGCAAGGTTTGCGATAACAATCGGCCTAAGTCATATCTGCACATGTTGGCCGGAGCTCAGAGCCTCAGAGAGCGCTTTCTCAAACTGTTACACAATACTGTTCATCCACATAGCGCACGCAGAAAGAGAGCAATAGCAAGAGAGAGAGAGAGAGAGAGGGAGAGAGAGAGGAGGGGGAGGGAGGGATAACGAAAGTCTGGAGAGGACACATTGTGATTTTAGGACTACATTTTAAAACAATAGTCCTGAGGGTATGTGGTGTGTATGTGTGGGTATGGGTGTGTATGGGTGGGGGAAAGGGAGGAGGGCGAAGATGGTAAGACTGACAAAATGTATGTCGTAAAGAGATAGCATACGTACGAGCAGCCATGCAAACTTTCACCGTCATTCATAATTATATGATGTAATCAGAAATAGCTACGGGCAGATGACTGATAATACGAGATATGAACAGACATATAAAAATCACTGATTGATGGATGGATGGATTGATGGATGGATGAATGGATGGATGGATGGATGAATAGAGGGAGGGAAGGAGGGAGGGGTGGAGGACAGTCAATCATACAATTACATAGATGAACAGACAGATAGGTAGGACAGCTGAAAGACAGGCATGGAGGTAATTAAGTACTTAGGCAGATAAACAGACAAGGTCGACAGGTAGATAGATAGGTAATTGAGTTGGTAGATAGGTGGGTAAATGGTTTTAGGTAGGCGGGTAAATGGTTGGCAAGTTATTGTATAGGTAGGGAGTATGTTGTTTGATCTGAAAATAAGTAGATAAATTGGTTAGGTAGTTAAGTACTTAGGTAGGTAAGTAGGTAGGTAGGTAGGCAAATAGAACGGTAGGTGGTTAGGTCGGTAGCAGGGAGGTAGTAGGCAAGTGATAGACAGGTAAAGAGATTGGTTGATAGGTAAATTAATAATAGGTAAGTAGGTAGGAAAATGTAGTAGACAGAAAAGGTAAGTAGGTAGGTAGATACGTAGGAAAGCAGGTATATATGTAGGTAGGGACAGGTAGGTAGGAAGGTAAGTAGATAGGTAGGTAAGTAGATAGGCAGCCATTAGACAGGCAGACCTATAAGATATGTAAAGGTAAATAATAGAGACGACGAGGTAAAGACAAGGAAATAAAAGAGGGAGGGGTGGTGGAAAAGGAGAGAGCACTGTAAAGATGTCAGAATGAATTTGTTTTCTGTTGTGATATTGCCACTTGTCGGAGTATAGCCAAATCTGTTTTCTGTGGTGATATTGCCACTTGTCGGAGTATAGCCAAATCTGTTTTCTGTGGTGATATTGCCACTTGACGGAGAATAGCCAAATCTGTTTTCTGTGGTGATATTCCACTTGACGGAGAATAGCCAAATCTGTTTGTTTTTTTGTTTTTTTTTTTGTTTTTTGTGGTGATATTGCCACTTGTCGGAGTAAAGCCAAATCTGTTTTCTGTGGTGATATTGCCACTTGTCGGAATATACCCAAACTAAATAAAAACTTACATAAATGTTACTGAATCTTCATACATCCAACGATTTTATGATTATTTTTTTTTTCCTTCACACAGTTGCGGTTGTATGGCTTGCTATCTCCATCTTTTTTTTTTTTTTATCTCACTATACTTTCTTCGACGTGGTTTTACTTCTTTTTTGGATGTCATGGTTAAATATTGTGAATTTCTCTCCTTTATGTTCCTCAAGCACAAATCCCTTTTCCACAAAGATTATGAGGAAATCAGGAAAATTATCTTGTATTGGACAGTGGCCAAAAAAATAAAAAATAAAAAAAATAAATAAAATGTTTAAGTATATGCAATTTAATAATTTATATAAAAGCAGCCCTGTCTGTTAAAAGCTTATTTGTGCTGCGGCCTTTGGAAGCAGAGGTCGGTGGTTCGAATCGCAACGGCTGCATGTTGTATTCTTAGGAAAGATACTTAAACACATAATTTTCCTCAGCCCACCCATCTGCAAAACGGGTACCTGATATATATCGGGGAAAGTACAGTGGCACTGCACTGCGGTGATGTGATCTGAAATGACCAAGCCAATTTCCCCTCTTGAGGGTCAAGGGATGGTGCTTTTTTTTTTTTTTTACTTATAACTAGTAATATAATACAGGTTTTAATATTAATGACGCTATATATCGGTTCTAAGTAGTTCAAATGTATTGACGAAAGATTGTGTAAATGTACTACACAAACTTCGGAAGAAAACGACGATATGTCAGTCATGTTGCAGAATAGTGATGCTGCCATTCAGTTGTAACCACTGAGATATCAAACAACGTCATTGATTGTGTTGCTTCTGCCTGCGAGAAATGATGTGAAAATCGTAGGAGAGAGAAGGTTTTGGGGGCGGGGCGACTGTCCAAAAAGCATTGCTTTTGGAAGTTAATGGGTATGCCGCAACAACATTATATAGTTTCCAAAACATCGAGACGGCAGTATTCTTACAAAAACTACGAAAAAAAAAGTGATTACTGAATTTAAAGCAAAGAATTCTATGGGCAATGATTACCATATTTCTAGAGGACTAGTATATTGAATTGTTGTAATCAGTGTTCAGCCTAGATACATCATAAGCAATAATGGTATCATTACCTGCAGAATGATTCAGAATAGCCAAAGGCCAGAGGAAGAAATATTCCAGGGCCGACAAGTCAACAAATCAGTTGGTAGTTGACTGATCGGCCATTAAAGAAAGCGACCGTTGCGACAGGAGCAGGTAGAGACTGGGACCAAAAAGTGAGTAATTTTTTTATGAAGAATGTGCAAGAAAAGATAAGTGGAAGAACAACAAGCGTTGCTCCGATTTGCACTTTGAGATTGCAACCGGTTGTTCCATTCATTCAAATTGATTTCCAAACGTTTCATTGTTCTTCCTAAAGAGAAAATACCGACACACGTAACTGCCCGTAAAATTCCGCAAACACAGGTAATCAGTTAAGTGATCATTATTGGCTTTCCCAATCGCCCCACCCGCCCACACCCTCCACCACTATTTCACCTTTATGTACTTATGTCGCAACCATTCACATGTGGCCAAATGTGGCCCAAATCATAAACCTTTTTTTTTTTTTTTTCAATAATAATATTATTATATATATATATAAGCTACAGAGAAAATCTGTCATGCAAATTCACAGTCACGAAAAAATAACGTTTTTTTCTTGGAAAAAAAAAACAAACTTATTTGTTTTGTGAATCAGGTGTAGTGAGAAAACCTTCAAAGTATCTTTATGACGTCCCATGTATTTACAGCATCGGTAGTGAAATAGTTTACTAAATTATATATTAATCTAGGCTTTTCTAAGGTTTTATTTAACGTTTTTTAACCTTTACATCTACTAGCACAATGCTGTTCCAATTAATGTGACACGGACATCATGTGCATCCCGAGATTCTCTAGATCCAAAATAAACTTAACTTCACTCAAAGTACGAACAAACTGACAAACAAATAAATAGATAAACAAAAATACTCAAGAGATAATATCCACATATTATCTGCTGTGGAAAAAAGGTCTGTGAGATTTTCCACATTTTGGGTTCGTTTGTTTGTTTTTTTGTTGTTGTTGTAGTTGTTGTAGTTGTTGTAGTTGTTGTTTTTGTTGTTGTTGTTGTTGTTGTTGTTGTTGTTGTTGTTGTTGTTGTTGTTGTTGTTGTTGTTGTTG
>JBCAUA010111795.1:0-10005 GCA_038406235.1 Peronia verruculata
GATAGATAGATAGATAGATAGATAGATAGATAGATAGATAGATAGATAGATAGATAGATAGATAGATACAGACAGACTACATATGTACGAGTGAATGAATAGATAGATCACAGGTGAATCGACAGTTAAGAGTACATGCGCAAGAGATAGCGAAAAAGAACGCGAGGAAAAGAGTCAAGCGGAAAGAGATAGAAAATGAGATATTAAACTTGACCGACCCGAGATTAACGCATAAGATCAGAGCACAGCAAAAAGCAGATAAAATCATTATTCCAAAAATAGCGCTGACATAACTGGAAACTGGTATGGAGTGGGTTTTGCTGTTGTTGTTGTTTTGGCACTAAATCGAGATGACAACGTTACATCTTAACAGCAAAATTAACCGAAGTTTCAGCAGTTGTCACATTTTTATCGTTATCTCCCTTTCCATGACTTTCTTTCCCCCTTTCAATGTCTTTGTGCTCCAGAAAAAAATACAATTTTATCTTATCTTATAGTGTCTTATCTTATCTCACCTCATTTTTGCCTTATCTCACTGTATGTTCTGTTATCTTGTCTTAATTTTGATCAGGCACAATCTCGAAGGTCTTACATCTATTAGTGATGCCAGCTGGAGCATTGAGACACCGAAACTTGAAGATGCAGAATGAATTCTTAGATTTATTTGATGTGTTCAAGTGACGCTAGTGTTTGCTAAATATAGACCAAGGAGCTTACACTATTTATACTGGAGAGTAGACTAATGACGTCATACATGCCAAGTGTGGAGCTATGCCCATGAGGGAAAGACACCTAGTTAATGCCGTTCACGTGTTCATGATGTCACGAATGAACGAAATTCCCACTGTCATTATCTCATGATTGCAAGTCTGTTGTATTCTGTCCTTGCTGCAGCTCTCGATTTAAAAAAAAAAAAAAGAATCAGTTTACAGTTACAAGAAAATAATATTTACTAGATCAGAATAGTGACTACTGGCTCCGTGCGTGATAAAGGACGTCGAGCATAGCAAAACAGCAACGCCTCCAAGGGCGTGGCGACAAGTGTTGGCACGCGAGACACAGAGTGTTTTGTTATGGCGATGTCATGAATCCGCCCTCTAGTATAATAATATAAAGTCCTTGATATAGACAGACAGCTATTGTCTCCAATATATATATATATATAGAAAAAAAATCCACCATGCTTATGAATGAAGTAAGCAATGGAAAAATTTGGCTTTGTTTGTTTTTTTGTTTTGCTGGTTTGTTTTTGTTTTTTTTCCCTATTTCATTGAAAAACAATCAAGAAGGAAACCTGACCCACAGGTCAAAAAGGTGACCCCCCCCCCCCGCCCCATATTGCATCCTTCTGACTCACTCTATTTTCTCTCGGGCCAAGTATTTCTCGCTTCGAGGTCTGTTCGTAATATGCAAGGCGGTTAGTTTTAGAGTGGTTGCTTCTTTGGAAATCGTATCCTAGGGATATTCTGGGCCATTCTGAAGTTTGTGAAGTAATGGCATGACTGGACAGGAGTAGCGTCTTTGAGGAGTGCATGCATTATTCCAGCCCATCGAATTGAATCGTCATATTTAGTGCACTTTTATATATGGGGCAGATTAAATTGCACTCAAACCTGTAGCTTTACCAGATAAAATTTATAAGATCTAGGCAATTCTGGAAGAATGATTTCCTAAAGTAAGATTGGAAAGGATTGGGGGGGGGGGGGGAGGAGGAGGAATTCGTGTATTGGTCTCCTTACCGATAGGTTTACATGCTTTGGCTCGTGTGCCCCCATCTTGGTCAACCAGGAGGTATAATCACAAAGAAAAAAAAAAAATCACTCATGAGTTCGATCAAGGCCGTGGTTCGCTGGTACACAAACAGCGAGATTGTGTCCGGTGTTTCTCAGTTTGAGAATCGTTTCATAAGCTTGAGCTCGATAGGCAAATAAAGTGTCCTGCGCCCAAATCTGTCTTGTTGGAAAGACATTTCAGAGGCTGCTGTTATTAGACAGCTGCTCTATCTTCTCATCGTGCTGCCGAGAGAACCCTGGTGACCGTTTTGCAGTATTCCCTATCCACCTCCTTGAGGTTGTTGTTGTTGCTGCTGATGCTGTGTATGTATGTGTACCATTTACTCTGTGTAAGTGTATGTTCTTGTTTTCATTTACCATTTGGTTTGATTTGGTTTGAAGTAGTTTGTTGTTGTTGTTGTTGTTGTTTTTTCCCACCCCATTTTCGATTGGGGGTGTTTCAATGCACAGAAACCGGTCCCCCCGCCCCCTCTATTTCTTCCCGCAATCGTTCTCTTTCTTTCCTTCCTTCCTTCTCTCTCTCTCTCTCTCTTTTCCTCATGGTCTTTCTCATCGTTTAATAAAGATTTTGCATCAACGTAACTGGTAAGACCTTAAGTTAAGGTTAAGTTTTTGTAGGCTTTTCAATCTTTCTGACTGAGACTATCTGAGCCATCTTCTTGTAAACACGTCGGCCCTCGGCAGAAGTTGTCAGTATCTCTCTGAAGATCTTGATCTGGTTTACTGCTGTTTGAGGACGATTGGCAGGTATAATACTTCATATATGATAGTGAAAACTAACAGTACAGAAATGTGACTCTAGATACGCAAGGGGCAAACGAAATTGTGAAGCTCCTGTCAAGGCAATTATTTGACAAAATATCTGGCGATTTCGCAGCTATGAAGCCTGTAGACGCCTTTAGTTCAGTCCTTCTTATGATATTGGTGATTTCACATTCACAAATACACTGAGAAGATTCACTGCTATACAACCATAGAGCTTTTGGTAACGAATTCATCCTTATAGAATAAATGGGATCCGGGGATCGTTTAGCAGATTATCTGCCCTTTCCAAAAGAGGGACGTGTGTAAGGGGAGATTATTTTGACCAGAATTTTACTTCCCTTTACCAGATAGAAGAGTTGTTGAGCAAGCAGGGTAAAGAGGAAATAATCCTTTTACTGCTTGCCATTCGAAAGACTCATTGCCCCCCCCCCCCCCAAAAAAAAAATTGTTAAAATTATAACAAGAAGAAGAAAACATTCTCTTTGTATCATATTTTTTTCTTGAAAGAAAAGTATGAGAGACCGTGAAAGAGCTAATTCGGGCAGGTCCACTGAACCCAGTCGCTGCTCTTGTATGCTTGTGTAACGAATGAAATTGTCCATTCATTTGGTAACCCAGGACTGTCAGCCTTTCAGTAGCTGAGACGGCCAAACCAAACTGTTACCGGACTCCTCTCTCTCCCGCTGCTACCTTTGCCAACAGAATCTTATTGTGTCAGCTCCGGGTACTCGTGACCGACAGCATGACGTATGTGTAGCCCGAAATGTGATACAGGTGACATTCTATGTAACCTCTTTCCCGATTTCCCGTACAGCCAAGGGTACCCACGAGTTGTTTGAGTGCTGTAACTCACAACTCCTATATTTTATTTCGTTGACTTAGGGAAGCCTTATAACGAATGTGAATGTCCATTGACGTAGGAGATTTCTTACGCCATTAAAGACGCTTTCACTTGAATTAACGAATAACTATCTACGGTAGATAACTTTTCTTTTCACAACTCGCTTTCTCTTATTATGGTTACTGTAATGCGATAGGATAGACAGAGAAAGAGTATTATAGAGTGAAAGGAAAAAAAAAAGGAAAAGAGAGAGGCAAAAGAGGGGAGGTAAGCAAGGACAAAGAATGGGGCAATATCAGAACATTATCATTCAAAGGGTAATGGAATGAAAGAATGGGATTGGAAGAATACCAGAGGGAAGAGAATTGAGACTTTGGTCCGTAACAAGAACTTTACTGACCTTCTCCTTTCTGCCCTTACTGATACTTATTTAGAGACTTGGCGATCTTTAACTTCTATATCAGGAAGTTCAGAAACGCCTGTCTACTGTGTAACCAGTCTTGGTGCTAGGGAAGTGTGATCGACCGCCCACTTTGGTGGACCGTTTTGCAGTTATGTCTGCCGCCGTAAAATGAGTTGCGTATTCATTACATGATAAGGAATGACAAATTCTTATTCAATATTATCTTTAGAACCTCTTTATTGTGGCCAATATTCTTCTTGTTGTAGTAGTTTTTAACTCAGTGGAATTGTTGAAAGTGTATCATGATTAATTTTTCACCGTAATTCCATCCCCATATCATTTACTGTTCTTCATCTTTGAAATTTCCTGTGACATTGAGAGTCATTTGTCGTTTTCTCAAATGGCACATTTATCAATATATACCGTATATCAGATGAAAAGATAGTGAAGTTGACAAGAGTGAGACAAATGGGGGAAAACACGGTGAGATAGCTATTACATTATTGAAAGGAGACAAAAACAGCTTGAAACTTAGGGTCCGCTATAAAAATATTCTGTCTTTTTTCTTTGCAAGAAAGTGAATAAGACGTACATGTGTAGCGACACGATGTTACAAAGCGATAACTTCAGAAGAGAAAATGTTTTCAGAGGAATAAAAAACCTTTTTATTGTTTTAAAAGTAACACCTCTTACACGATTTATTCATTGTTTTAAGAATTGTGAGTGGTATGGGCATTCAAATGAATAATCTTCACACATGTTTGTTCTGAGAGTGATTTTTTGAATGTTTGGACTAAGAATTTTTAAGCTTCAAATTCAGATTCAGCATGCCCAAATTAGAGGAAGTGTGTGGAAAAAAAATGTTGTTTTGCAATCGGTTGCCATGACATCGCCGCCATATTGGATTTTGTGTTTTGAAAATTGGCTATTTTCAAAAGCCTAAGGCTCCTAGAGTACTTAATGAAATTGTGGAGTAATTATGAATTATATGATCCTATCCAAAGGACGAAATGCATTTGCTTTTTGTTTATATATTCATAGAATATTTTTTATAAATTTTTGAAATATGTACATGGACGGATGTAAATTTTTGCAATTTTCCACCAAATATCCAATTTTCCTTCAGAAACCGAAAAGACATAGAGAAAAAGCGATGCATTTTATCAAAACACATGCTATGGAGGATGTATATTCCAATTTTGAAGGTAATTGGTTGAGAAATAAAAAAAAAGCCTTAGGGAAAAAAGTAAAGATTAGATTGGTTATAATTTGTTGTAATTGAGTTCCTGTTCTGAAATGTAACATAGAAAGATAATGACCATTGAACACAATCATGTTAACATCGAAAAGGAGTGTAATAACAAACTGATGCGAACGGAATTTGAAAAAAATTTCAGTTGCCAATTACTTTCTCTCTATCTTTTTCTCAGGTTAGTAGCACTCTCTCTCTCTCTCTCTCCTAGTTTCATTAATTCATACAGTCAATGATCAATGCCTTTCCCTCTCTTTCTCCAGATCCTCACCCCACACCCCTCACCCCCGCTGGACAGTTCTCTCTCTCTCTCCCTCTCTCTCGTTCTTTAACTTTAGCTCAAATAATCAGAAAACAATCTGACCTATGACGAAAAATAATTGAAAAACATAGAGCTAGTAATTTCAAATTCAACCATGCTGACAGTACTCGTAAGGATTTGATGACAATGTCGTAACCAGATAGTCTGACCACTCAACGATCAATTCAAGAATAGGTTGACACGTTAAGATCGCTGAGGATTACAGCTTTGTGTGCCTGGACATATGAAAATGACCCAAGACGCGAGCACACATGGTTAGCTTGAGTAAACATGTGTTAACGTTTTGTAACACCTAGCTAGCCTAGACAGGTTAATGAAAGCTTTGTATCTCTGCTCGTTTTATTACCCTAAACTCACAAAACATTTTTACTGAGTATGAAAGAAATTGAGGGACAGAGAAAGGCAACAGCAACAACAACAAAACGATTTTCATAAATTTTGTGGGTTAGTACTTTCTAACACTGTGCCAACTATTATTATAATTGTTTGGCATGCATTGATTAACATATTTTACTCTACAAACATGAATTTATACAATTGTGTCCTGAAAATGTGACATAGTAGAATTAATGGTGCTCTAACAATAAAACGTTGTCTTTTTGTAGCAATGCTGTTTTCATTGATCAGTATCTTTTTTCCCGTGGGCTGAAATTTCTCAAACAACGAGAGTTGCTTCCCGGGACGTATTCCTATCGGAATTTAAGTGCCACAAATCTAAGACCGGCCACGAATCCTTCTCAGAATTTAAAAGTCGGAACATTGCATCGTGATTTCACAAAGTGGAGAGAGAGAGAGAGAGAGAGAGAGAGAGAGAGAGAGAGAGAGAGAGAGAGAAGAGACCAAACGAAAGAAACAAATATTTTATAAAACATTATCATAGAATTTGATCGTTGAAATTTGCGATGTGATCCCCAAAGCAAAAAGAAACTCATCATTTTCAGGTTGTCTCCTGGGATCACAATATCGCAGCTCTTTCTCTCTCTTTCTCTTTCTCACTCTTTCTTTCTCGTTACATTCATGCTCCCTCTCTCCCTTTTTTATATCTCTCTTGTTGTTATTGTTGTTGTTGTTGTTGTTCTTCTTCTTCTTCTCTCTCTCTCTCTTTTTCTTTAAACTTTTCCTTAGTTTCCCCTCCGCTCTCTGTTCCCCCTTTCATTTTTTTCTCTCCACTCTTCCTCCTCTGTCTCTCCATTTCCCTATTACTCACACCCTGTCAGATTCCAACAGCCAGCCTGTGTGACCCGGCTGTGTTCAATCACTGGTGACCTCAAAATGTACGAGTCCTCGTGAGCGGGTAGAAGCCTTGGTGATTAGTAAGCTTTGATAGGTTGTCGGCCAAGAACCAAAGCAGCACTTCTTACTTTACCAGATATAGCATGAACAACCCTTTAAAAAGCCGTTTATAAACCTTTTTACGGTTTCCGAGGTCCTTGCAAGCTATGGCAATGTTTTTCAGATGATTTTTCGAATCAGATGATATACCCGGTCTTGGAACAGAGGTTGACGTCTCGACAACGAAAGAAAGTATAGAAATTATTTGATTGCTAGAACTACAGGACATTTGAGAAATCAATCCATACTCATATTTGGCTCTTGGAATCATCTGGCCAAGCGCCAAATCTGGATCGTCATGTACTGTTACAAATATAGAACCTACAGCAGTTGAAAAAAGGGTAAAACTCAGAAGAGACCACAGAATGAATTGAAACTCAGGGGAGACCACAGAATGAAAGTACAAATCCCTGGATATAAAAACAAATCAGGAGATTCCATTCTTTCTCTCTCCCCACCTCACCCTGTTCTTAGGGTGACCAGTTGAAGTTAATTATGCTCCCTTTTTCGTTTTCTTCTTCAGATGTCATTTTATCCGTGGTCGATTGAAATGACTCTGCATTTGTCTGTGAGCTTAGCTGAAATCCTTCACTAGAATTCCTGTCCAATTCCTGATGTGTTCCAGCCATATTCTACTCTCTTTACCTTTCGCTCATTTTTGTTGCTTTCGACTGTGTCTGTTTCTTCCACGATAATTTTGCAGCTTATTTGAGAAGGCCAAATTGACATTTCCTCAGGACGAAGTTACGTCCTCTTTACACCTTTCAGCCATCTACAGGTGGCTATCTCGACAAGAAAGTAACTAAGATGTGATAAACTGCTGTAGATTGTCAGTAAATGGAAATTCATCAACAACTGTTTGGGTTCCGCAGCTGAAGAATGGCATGGGTTTCAAAACTGGTAAAAGTCTTAATCTAAGCCACTCAAAAAGATCACGGCCTCAAATAAGTTTCCAATCTCTGACACTGACCACACTTGAGAGTTGCTCATTTATCAGACTAGCTTGACTTTAGAGTATTGAGCTATTCCTAGATAGGAAATTATCAGTTTCATGAAAGAACGACCAAACTATAAGACATCTGGGTCAATTTGGTACATCTAGAATATTTTCAATATCTGATATTACCGACGGTTTTCGATCTGTGTTCCTCCTCTCTTTCTGTGTTCATCTCGATTTGTTGATTTCTTCGTCAGCTCTCTGCCATTGCCCATCGCTTCACTAGTATATTTCCAGTTTCGAAGTCTAGATATCTATGTTTTTCAGATACTTCTCTCTCTCACTTTCCTCCCACTCCTCTCTTTCTCTCTTTTTCTCGTTTCTCAGACAGCTGAGTCTTACATTTTCTTTAATTCTTTAACTCTAGTCTGCCGATAACGTGACCCAGACAAGGGGCCACGAAGGAAACCGAAGTCGATTTTTCTAGAGGGAGCATTCTCATTTTAATGATAGTAGTTTAATGTATTCTGGGTTTCAGTATCTATCCTTTTCCCATAAAACAACTCGATAGTTGAAATCATTGCCAAGATACGGCAACACCGTGTAATTCTCTAACATTTTGTGTCAATGGTTTCTCTCTTTTCATCTCTGATCTATTTCTTTTCTTATTTTCAGCATTTCATAGAAATAAACTTTTTGCTCACTGTCTAATATACATATCCGTCCTATCGTCCTGATCGTTTCCCCCATTATCAGTAATTTACTTTTCACATCGATATGTAATTCCAAGCCTTATCGTCTGCCCCCGATTAGTACGCTTCGTCAGTTTCTGTCCCCGGTTAGTTCGTTTCCTCATTGTCTGTCCCCGGTTAGTTCCCTTCTAAAATGTCTATCTCCGATGATCTCCCTTCTTAACTGTCTGTGCCCAGTTAGTTCCATTCTTAACTGTCTGTCCCCGGTTACCTCCCTTCCTCACTGTCTGTCCCCGGTTAACCCCCTTCCTCACTGTCTATCCCCAGTTTGTGTTCCCCTCTTCACTGTCTGTCGACGATTAGTTCCTTCCTCACCAGCCCACAAACTTTTGCAATGCTGTGTACCGGTACAATTTAATTTCTAGAGATCGCTCAAACCTTTTTTTTTTTCTTTTTGCGCTATCCCTCTATCATCATCAGATGATATCTTTCGAATTTCTTTAATAAGTCGTGCCTCATTAAAACAAACAAACAAACAAACAAAACAGGGAGGGGGGGTGGGGAGTGGCCGGGGGCTAAGGCTGGAAACCAAGAATGAACAGATTAATTACTTTTCCTCGCTTTTTGAAGCAAAACCAGCAGACATCCTTAGGGAAAATTCTTCCGGGCTGTTTGCCCCCCTTCTTTCTTTCACCAAAGGGCTAATGTTCCATTCCGTACACGTATTCTTCTGTGTCCAGTTGTAGTATTGATTCTTCCCCACGGCACACAACATGGGGAAAGCAATGTAAAGTGCATGAGTGCGTGGGTGTGCGCGAGTACACTTGTGCCTAAGTGTGAGTACGTGTGCACATATGTGTGCGTGTGCGTTCCGATCTCAGGCGTGGGCGTCTGGCACTGGCATGAAATACAGACTTGACCCCCGGGCCTGAGCAAGCGGGCTGTGTTTTGAATGAGCGGTGGGCGGGTAAGAATGGCGGTCTCTAACGTACTTTGACAAAACACCTTAATCATCACAGTTTATGTATAATTTCTCAACCTGTTCAAAATATTATAAGCTTCCGCCATACTGAAAAACAATCTGTTACACTCCTTCCTTAAAGCTGTTAAAGCTGCATTTTTTATTGCCTCGGTTTTCAAAGTGAAATCGCAAAAGTAAATCTCGCTTCGTTGCTTTAGAAACGGAGGTTTCCAAAGAAAATGACTTTTGTCAAAGTCATCAGAATAAGTGTGGTCAGAATGGATGAAGAGAGGAAGGGAGTCGAGAATTGTGGGGAGGGAGCTGGTGGACTGCCGGAATGATGAAGGGTCGACATCATACGGGGACTGAAGGGTTCTTTTCTCTTTAAGCCTCTCAATCTCCTGGGGGTAGTTACCTCGTATAACTGGAGGAGGCAGAGCTTAAGTACAGAATATTGTGAATGGACTCTCGCAGCTAGATGTTTCCTATAATCAGGATGGGTGGGTGAGACTGATCAGTAAGAGGCAAAGATCTTTGGTACGGGTCAAAGCTGGAGAGGGGCTTCGACTATTTGTGTGAATGTGTGAGGTTGGAAGAGGAAAAAAAAAAGGGGGCGGGGGGGGAGAGACGATGGCGTGATTTATCGGCTAGGTTGTGGAAAGGAGGTGAGAGAGAGAGAGGGGGGGGGGGGGGGCAAAGGACATGAC
>JBCAUA010111817.1:0-10004 GCA_038406235.1 Peronia verruculata
GTACCTTTCCCCCCCCCAAAACTGTTTCAAAAAGGGCCCAGCCCCCCCCCCCCCCTAAAAGCGTGGGAATTGAAGAGCATGAATAAAATTGCTGTAAAGTAGGTAGCTTGAAAGGAAATAGAGTGGGAGGTGTAAATAAGAGCTAGCTATGAGTTGTCTTCAGGCTTAGAACTGAGATTTACCAGCGTTTGTTGAAAAGATGAGAGAAGGAGGAAATTAGAGTATAAGGACGCCGACTCGTCAAACAGATAGGCAGCAGGAAACGAGGCGAAGATGAGGGTGAATATATAGAGTGAGTGGCAGAGATAGGTGGGTGGTAAGGCCATCAGCAGGAGGTGGAATATCGACACGCCAGAAATGAGAGCATGATCGAAAGCCTAACCCTTGTTCCACCCATCAATTTTTCACGGGCGGGGCATACCCTTGTCCTCGCGGTGATTGGAAGCCTTGACAAATCTTGGTCTTATGGGTTTTCCACAGGGGACTGCCCTGAGTACCGGGTACCCCACACCGCCTTTGTTATCCGGGCTCTTTATGGAGAACTCATCCCGCTTATGAAACGGTCTCTGCTGGCCCGATAGTGCCCTGATGGGGCTATAGTGGATGACGGACGGGGAGGTTAGGGGGAGGGGAGGATATCACTCGTTTCCTCCTGTCTGTCGATGGCTCTACGTTGTACTTCTGTAAATATTGGTTCTTTCTCTCCTTCCCACTTTCATTCTGTTTGGTCATTCCCTACTTCCCAAATCTCGCTGACAATGGGCTAGGCTTATCTGGTTCGACAGAGTATTTCCTTCACGGCTATTTTCGGATAGAGTCTTAGATAATATAGACTTTGAAAATCGTGAGATTTGATTGACAGAGAAACCGAAAAAGATAACCAGAAAGGAAGAAAAAAAAAAAAAAAACAGAATGAAAAAAGACAGAGAAAGAAAGAGAGAGAGAGTGGGACAGACTGACAGAAAGACAGAAAAGAACATGGTGGTGAGAAAAAGAAAGAGAAAAAGAAATAGAACGCAAGAGAAAGGAATGAAGAGAGAGAGATAGAGAAAGAAAGAGAGAGAGAGAGACGAACAAAAAGAGACAAGAAAACAGAGAAAGATTACCGAGGAGAGAGACAAAAAACGGCCTTTAAAAAAACAGAGAGAGAGAGAGAGAGAAAGAAAAACAGTGACAATTTTTTTACGGAATAGGGCTGGGGGTGGCTCCTTTTCATTTTGCTGTAGCTTCAAAAAAAAAAAAAAAACATTGTTAGATTCAAATATGGGTACTCTGTTACATAGACGTAAAGGAATACGACATGGTAGGTCTAAACGTATTCCACCTATCTAATTTGAAAGTAACTTGTTGTTATGACTTGTTATTAAATTTAAAATGTTTCGAGATAAGAAAAGTTTGAAAAAGGAAGATTTTGTAAGATGTCAGTATTCCGCATAAATGTAGATTTGATGCAAAAATAATCATTTAATTGTGGAAGTGCTTACAGTCTAGCCAGATCTTTGCCCCATTCTGTCATCATTTCAAATCCTAGGAGAATGAAGCTGTCTTTCGTTTTTTAAATGGTTTTAAAGTTCTCTTTCTTTACGCTTTACATTTTCATTTTTTTTTTCCATATCTGTCATCCCTGTCTTTCTGCATTGAACTTCATTTGGTTTCATTTTTTCCTTCTCGCTATCTTTCTCTCTTAAACGCCAGTTGGATTATTTTATGTTTCTTTTGTTTGAAATGGCACTTCATATCAGTGTGTGTTCAGTGTGTGTTCAGTGTGTGTTCAGTGTGTGTGTGTGTGCGTGTGTGTGTGTGTACGTGCTTTTTTCTGAAGTTATGTACAAAGGGGAAGCGTGTAGGGGGTGGGAGTGGGGGGTTGGGCGAGCTAATGACTTGCTTGCTTTATCTGTTTCCAGTGTATTAGTTGAAGACTGAAACCAATGCCTGAGCAGTCTGATACAACGAGGGAGAGTTGGACTATTACTTTCGTTAATGGCCAACTAAAGATCACAAGATAATAATAATGATGACATCATCCACACTACGAGAATTAATGATATGCTTAATTACAGGAAGACATTTGAGAAACGTCAGTATATCTGCGGCAATATAAGCTTATTGTGCAAAGTGTTCCTATTTCTGTGACAAAATAAGCAGATGCGCTACGTGATTTTACTCGATCTTATTCCTTTCTTAGCTAGTTTATCTCTTTATTTCAAATTTCATATTTTGCATGGGAAAAAAATGGAATCAGGACGCTAGCTAGCTCAATGTCCAGAGGGAATGGTTTTTACTCACGAAGGGATGAATGGATGAGCTTCCCGTTATTATAAATGCATGATTCATATTCCACAGGGCATGAAAAGGGGAAAAAAAGAATTAAACATTAAAGAACAATAACGCATGGAGACCTTCACCCCTACTCTCTATGATCTGGAGCGGGCAGTTTTACGGCGTGGAGTTCATTACCTTAATGAAGTTGTCAGGTTCTGACTACAAACCTGGGCTGGCTCCGCGGGGCTCGAATCAATAGCACATCGGGCCGTGGTCTTCTCGCGGGTTTCACACCTTGTCCGCGTCTTGCAGACACCTCCAGCTTCTCCTGAGCTCCGGGTCGAGGGCTTTAGTACGCGGGGTGGAACAAGAAAATTGGACGGACAGAATAGAAAGGTCCAGCTTATGTAACGAGGTAACTACAGCAACGGCCACCATCTTGATTTATCTGCCAGAGCTGTACCTACATATCATGGGGAAATGTCTTGTCTCTGACAAATCTGTTTGGAGAAACTCGCTATTTGTTCTTCTCATTTCTCTTTTTACACACAGTGAACGAAGTTCACGTGCTAACTAACATATGATGCAATATGGAAATCTTTACATATCATTGTGGAAATTTATATTTGAATGGGTGGAGAGCAGTTATTCTGTGATGAAAAGTGTTTTATCGAAATCCATTGCTTTACTGCTCAAACTCTGCTTGATACAATAGTCAGGGATATGTCAGTACTTTGACATTCTCTTTTTTTCTGGCATATATCTAAAATATACTGACGGATTTTAACAACACAACGCTTGAAAGTAATTCTGCTGGCAGACTTTAAAAAAGCAACACTTGATATATAGAATCATTTTCTAGTGTTGCGTTTTTAAAGTCCGTCGGTAGAATCATTTTCAAATGTTATGTTTTTAAAGTCTGTCAGTATAAGATAGCGATGTAGACTGTTAGACATCATCTCGATAAATAAGGTTTAGGAAGTTTAGATGTCACATAATATCATACGGGAATTGAACTCAGATCGAAAGAAAACTAAAGACAATGTATGCTGTCTAAAACACAGTGTAAAACACATCTGTCTTGTACATCGCAGGTACTTCAAAATGGCTTTCAGAATTAAACAACTTCTCCGATTCGTCTCATTTTTGTTTGTTTGTTTGTTTGTTTGTTTTCTGTAGATGAGATTGGTGATTCCTGAATGCAACATCTTCACCAAACCATTCCGATTGTCTGCAAATGAATCTTCCTTGATACACCTACGGGTGTGGTAATACAACAGATTTAGGAAATTAAAGAAACATTTTGAGTTCGAAATTGGATTAATGCTTGACTTGTTTTTCAGACAGACAGATCTCTGTATGATTTCTGCTTATGTGGTATTGTTTTCTGCACTGGTCTAAATGCATTTCCCTGCGGAAATAAATCATTTGTATTCGTACTCGTATTAATGTGTGTGTAATTACAAAATATTTGAATATGTGTGACTTACTGTTTGCAAAAGCTATTTAGTAATAAATTTCTTTCCATATCAGACAGTAATGTCTATATAGCTATATCCCAGTCATGTAATATGCATATAAATGTGTCTGCCACATTCTCAAGCAAATATTATTCCATTCAAAAGTGAGAAATTGCCTAAGCATTTTAAATAAAATATCATTTTCCATGAACCTGCTCCAGTGATAAAACTGAACTGCTTCACCGAGCAATTTTGATCTAACATTAATCACAAAGCTTGTTGGAAACGTTACAAAATCGATAGCAAAATTCTAGCCAGCCCTATTTTCATTTTTAAAATGGATTAGATTTGAAAAGAAAGAAATATTGTTCTTTGCTCTGTGATTCGTCCGTGGATTCGGTTACAGAAGAGATGTGGAACAAGAAGTTGATTGAGCAGATCTAGTGTCTACTTGAACATTTGATCTCCCATATCTGTAGCGGAATAATCGGGACAGAAAAGTGTTTAAAATTCTCGGAACATACAGAGAATGGTAAAAAATCCTGTTCAAATACACGGCACCGTTTTTGTTTTTTCAATGTCACACGAAAACACAGTGGCATATACATTGAAAAGACAACTTCTGTTAGGGCGGTTTTATATTTTCTGACTCCCGCGGGGGCCCGAGGTTTATAAGTAGGTTATATGCTCCCACCTGCAGGCGGTGTAAGCCCGCCATCATTGGATGGAGTGTCTCTCATGGAGTGCCATCCTCGACGTTTCAGGGGTGTCATCTCTTCATCCTCTCTTTCCTTGCTCCTGTCTTCTGTCCCGCTTTCTTTCCTCTCTACCTCTTGACGTGTAAACGTATTTCACCGTGTTTTTGACACAGTATAGCCGTAATCGTGCGGATGTGTCGTTAAACCTCAACAGAAACAAACAAAACAAACATTACATTTTCTGAAAATGCAATCTTCTCTCTTTCTTTGGATATTAATGCCATCTTTTGTTTATGAAGCCCAGAACACGTCATGTATTTCACCGTGTTTGGTTTCTGCTTTTCAATAGCAAGTTTACCAGAGGGTAAAACATTGTATAAGTCGTGTAGTTAAATTACTGTCTCGATCAAACTTCGGATTGCAGTTGAAGTAAAATAAAGATTTTTTTTTTAATCCAAACTGCATTTCAACATATGCACCAAATTAAGGTTTATGCATTCAGATTGGGGAGGCTAGACGTGTGCACCTCGATGAAAGTGTCACTTGTTTAACTCCCACTGGATTGATCCCAGTGGTTAAAACTCAAGGTTCCCATGACTTTCTGGGGTAAGGAAGTCCGATGTCTATCCTTCTCGGATGACGCCGAAAATGTTTCGAAGATCCATATGCACGTCACACACATAAAAAAATCACTTCCAATTAAACATCAGATAAAGAGCATCGGCGGAGACGCCGCTGTCCCGGTATACTTAAAACAACAACACAACACCAACAACAGCAACAGCAAAAAAACAACAACAACAACAACAAGACGAAAAACAACAGTAACAACAACAAAACAAAAGAAAACCAGAAAAAAAACATGAAAATCCCCCCCCCCCCACACACACATACACACAGACACACATATTCTTTCTAAACTAAGCCTGCATTAAAATCGGAGATAATCCTATAGTACACCTGGAGTTAAAAGACTGCAAACCTATTCCTCTAGAGAACGCTGAGTATGACAAAATGACGAATGCAACTTTGTGAAGTAGGTTTTCACTGTCCAGCGTGAGGACATGGCACTTTATTATTATTATTTTTTTTTCAAAAGGCACAACACGTTACAAAAAAAAAAAAAAAAAAGAAATAACTATGATTATGGTTTTTATAAGCTTTTCAACCTCCTTTAGTGCTGATTATGTCAGCTGTCCACAACCGTGGTAAAAAAAATATCATAACACTATTGTGTTATGTGATCATCAACTCACGAACTGGCTATACTCCGGTTCCCCCGATAAATAGCGAATTGACTATTACGTCCGTCCCGCTCATTGGATGTACACGTTAGCGTTAGGGTGGACTTGTGCTGGTCGAGGGTCTCATACATGTTAGCGCTAAAGAGGATCGTCACCCGCTCGTCGGACCTACACGTTAGCGTTAGGGTGGACTTGCGCTGGTAGAGGGTCTCATATGTGCTGGCGTTAGGGAGGACCGTCACCCGCTCGTCGGACCTACATGTTAGCGTTAGGGTGGACTTAAGCTGGTCGAGGGTCCCAGTAGGTTGAGCCAGCGGGATTGTTTTATTATTTGGTACACTGTAGTGTCAGTCCGGGACCGGAGTATAGTCACGGCCTACAAAAAAATCAATAAACTTGCAGATTTAAATTATTTATGACTAATTACGAAAATATTCCTGACATAGCGCTGCCAACACCCAGTAAGTAAACTATGATAATTTTCGAATCAGACTTTAATTTAGGTATCCGTCTCATTAGGATTTCCTCTCAGCTGGTGGGTTGTAAGTGGTCCCCAACTAGGAATATTCTCGCAACTAGTCAGAAATAAGTCCAAATGACTTTTAGGACACATATTCACAGAGACATAGTTAAACTATACAGATCTGTTCATGTCAGCTCAGGGAAATCCAATCTGTGGGGTGAACTAGAAGAGAGAGAGAGAGAGAGAGAGAGAGAGAGGGAGGGGGTATTTGTGAGTGGAATGAGTTAAAAAAGAAGAGTACATTTTAAACCCTTTCTGTACGAACACAAACAAAACATGTATGTTAACAGTTGATGGCCAATCTCGTATCAAGTATTTTATTTTAAATTAACTATCGGTATTGAATTTTTACCCAAGAACACTAAACTTAGTGTTAATATGGGACAACCAGTATAAAATCTCAGCTCCTATGGGTTTTCGTAGTTAAAGTGTTAATGCTCTCAGATTCATTTCACATCCTTTGATATCCTTTGAAAAGATGAAACAGAATGAAAGTGCGGTGTTTTAGTTGCAAAAATCAACAAACGATTAAAAAACAAACAAACAAACAAAGAAAACGCTTAATTGGCGTAGAGCCACAACGAAACATCCTGCAAATTCTAAAAAAAAAAAAAAAAATCGATACCTCCTCTGATCATCAAAAGTGGATGAAATTTTACCATGTGGTTCAAAAAACATGTTTCTTTTTTTTTTTTTTGTCGGTCGTCGATATTTAATCCAGCTGCCCAATAGATGGGCTGTCACATTAGCGCCCATGGCAGATAGAGTACTCGGGGCTGGCATCGGCGGAGATTGATATAAGCTATCAGCCATGATAGCCTGAGCTAAATAAACAGAGGGCCGGGAAAAATCGCTGGGAGTAAATGAACCTAATTCTTTCTCCCTCCTCTCCTCCCTTTCTACCCACTCTCTCTATCTTTTTTCTCTCTTTCATGCTCTTTTGTTCCTTCTCTTTCTCTCTCTCTCTCACTCACTCTTTCTGTCTTATTCTCCCTTTTTTATAGGCTACTGTTTTTACATCTTTCTCTCCCTCTCTCTTACTCTCTGTGTTTTTTTTCTTCTCTCTTTTGTTCCCTGTTGCTTCATTTTTTTCTCTCTCTCTTTCTCTCACTCACTCACTCTCTCTCTTCTTTCTGTCTTTTTCTTTCTTCTTATTGCCTTTCCATCTTTCACTCTCTCTCTCTTTCTCACTTTCTGTTTGTGTGTCTTTCTCTCTCTCTCTTTCTCTTTCTCTTGTTTGTTCTCAGTTGTTCCATTTTTCTCTCTCTCTTTCTCTCTCTGTTTTCCTCTCTTACTTTCTCTCTTTCTCTCTCTCTTTTATTCTGCTTTTCCATCTTTCTCCATCTCCCTGTCTCTCACAATATCTCTATTTTTTCTCTCTCTTCCTCATTCTCTCTCTTATTTTTTCTGCCTCTCTTTTATTCTCTGTTTCTCAAAATCTCTCTCTCTCTTTTTCTCTCTCTCTCTCTCTCTCTCTCTGTCACTTATAGAAACGTTAACTTTCTTGCCCGCCCATTCTCTTTACGATACTAAGAACTGATAGACTGTAATAGATAGGCTATTGTATTTCTATCTGTCCTTCTGTCATTCATTTCTTCTAATCTTTTGGCTCTCTTTCACTTTTATTTATCACTCAAACAATTATCCATCCTTTCCACCATCTCTCTATCACACTCAGCATTGGTGAATCTTTTGCTGCACCTCTATTGTATTTTCTTCCTCTTAACCCTTTTGTCTTGTTTCCACTTTGAGAATCTTCATTAGATTTGCAGGCTTTTTATTTTTTTTTAGTTCACCAGATCTAGACCTAAATGTTTTTTTTTTTCATTTGACGTCACTAGATGGTTATTGTTGTAGTTAGGTTCATCTCGTCTCTCTATCTCTCTTTTTCTTCTGTCTATCATAAGTTCAGCTAATTCTCCTACTTATCATATCTGTCTATCATGTCTTCTTTATGTCGTGTCTTTGACTCCAGTTTGTTTGTCTTCTTCACATTAACTCTCTGTCTTCCTATCTTCTTCTTTCTGTCTTTCGCTCTGATATTCCTTCCTTTCTTTATTGTCCTATCTGTCCATCCAATTCTATTATGTTCTCTGTGTGTTCACAGCATAACTTTATTATCCTCCAACACAAGAGATTCTTTCTGCCTTTTTTCTTTTCTACCTTCTCTCTATTGTCTTTCTGCTCCATTGTTCTTCTCTCTATCCGTTCTTCATCCATTGTTTGCCATAATGGTTTTGTTTTGGGTTATAAATCCATCTTCCTCTATTCCATCTCTCTTTCTCTCTCGATTTTTATATCGTATACTTATTTACACAATAAATTAAGTGTCTGCATGCAGGGCTGTCTAATCTATCTATCTATCTATCTATCTATCTATCTATCTATCTATCTATCTATCTATCTATCTATCTATCTATCTATCAGTTTGTCTGTCTGTCTGCGTGTCTGTCTCTCATTCAATAGATATTCCATCTCTTGCTTGTCAGACATAGATGTGAAGATCTTGGGAAAAAGAAAAGTGTGTGCAAAACTCTTCAAACTACAAATATAGAAACTTCATGAGTAAACAGTTAAAACCTCCATCAATTTTGTTCCCTCCACCCGATAGGGCATTTGGACTGCCCTTATCATATCCGCTTGAGAATTTGTAATGAGGCAAAATGGAAGTTATCTAAACTACATCAATAATATGGAAGCTGAAAACAACAACAACAACAACAAAACAGGAAGTCGATGCCTTAAGGGATCCTAATTCTTGGACATAATTTTCCTCATCCGATTTTATTTTCAAAACCAAAATAAATATATAAAACTAGAGAAAAATGTTTAAATAAGCATAGAAAGAAAGATAGAAAGAAAGAACGAGAGAAAGTGAGAAAGGAGAAAGAAAAGAAAGAAAGAAAGATAGAAAGAACGATAAAAAGGAATGAAAGATAGAAAGAAAGAAAAAAGAAACAAAGAAGGAAAAAAAGAAAGGGAGACAGGAGGAATGAAGGAAAGAAAGAAAGGTAGAAAGAAAGAAAGAAAGAAAGAAAGAAAAAAACAGAAGAAGAAAAGGAAGAAAGAAGGAATGAAAAAGAAAGAAAGCAGAAAGAAAGAAAAACTGAAGTAGATGTTCTTGATATAACTGCAACCTTCGACCTTTGACACATACCCAAGGCCTGATTGGAACAGGGGCACGTGCCAGTTTGCAACGATGCTGTTGTCTCCATCAATATTTTTAGGAGAAATTTTGTCACAGAAGCTGGAAAGGGCTGCTGACAAAGGAAAAAAAATGGAAAGGAATCTGCATAATGAAGATTTAAAAAATAGGATCTTTAACCATCTTTAATCCAAAAAGGATTGCGATAATGTAATGTTGAGAAGCTTTGAAAAAAAAAAAAAAACCTTCACTGGGGCTCGTTACATAAACTTGTACAAGAGTATATTCCGTGGTCAGTTTTGTAAGTTAATCAATAAACGTTCCTTTCGTTCAATCGTATTGAGTCTATGTTCATCATGTATCATATTTGTTACACTGCGCTGCAGAGAGTTAATAAATGACTAAATGTGAAGATTGCTATAGGGAGGTATCGGTTACACGGCTAATTCTTTCTCTCTCTCTCTCTCTCTGTCTCTCTCCCTCTCTCTCTCTGTCTCTCTCTCTCTCTCTCTCTCTGTCTCTCTCTCTGTCTCTCTCTCTCTCTGTCTCTCTCTCTCTCTGTCTCTCTCTCTCTCTGTCTCTCTCTCTGTCTCTCTCTCTCTCTGTCTCTCTCTCTCTCTGTCTCTCTCTCTCTGTCTCTCTCTGTCTCTCTGTCTTCTGTTTTCTTTCAAT
>JBCAUA010111839.1:0-10004 GCA_038406235.1 Peronia verruculata
GGAGGGGGGCAAAAAATAATACGGTATCGAGTTGCTCTGTGTCAACTATTATAGCACCGGCCTTAGAAACAGCGTGACTCTTCGTGTTTGACAGAATAATAGTCTGTAGAGAAGATAGATGAGAGAAGGGTGGGAGGGGAGAAAGTAATTGTAGGAAATACGGTTTCTCTCCTGCTGGTTTCTCTCTCTCTTTCACTTTCTCTCTCTCTCCTTCTTCACACAAATACCTTTCTCTCTGTTCTACTTTCTTTCTCTCTCTCTCTCTCTCTCTCTCTCTCTCTCTGACAGACCACAAATATAAACGAATACAGTCACAATCTTTTTCTCCCTTTTCTCACGGTCTCTCATGCATTCAATCTCTCTTCCTGCTTCACACAAATACCTTTCTCTCTGTTCTACTCTCTCTCTCTCTCTCTTTCTCTTTCTCTCTCTCTCTCTCTCTTTCTGACAGACCACAAATACAAACCAGTCCATAAGCACAATATTTCTCTCCTTTTTCTCCTACTCTCATACACACGCTATACATCTCTTTCCAATTAGCTGCCTTCTCCAATAATTCCCCCCTCCGTGTCTCTTTCTCGTTCTCTCTCTCTTTCTCTCTCTCTCTCTCTTTTTCATGTGAGTTTCTGTGTACTTGTTCTGGCTTAATCAAACCTCTCCTTTATTTCTCTATTACATTTCCCTATCCCCTTATATCAACAAACCTGACAAGTTTCAAACATCTTTCTCTCTCTCTGTAAAATCCTTGAAATGGCATGAACGCATCTTTCGCCTCTCTGACCTTGCTCTTCTTTTTTCAAATCCCCCCCCCCCTCCCAATCCCTTTTCCTCCCCTCTCTTTCCTCCCTTGTCCTCTTCCCTTTCGATGTTCTCTTTACTGCTCGCTGCACTCTGAAAGGCCAGATTAAAATAGGACAATGCTCTAATATCTGTCAAGATAAAAACAATCAATTGGGGGGGGGGGGTGGGGAGGGAAGTGGCATTGGTCTCAATTTCATCTGTTCAGTACATTTCATATAAGAGAAAACTCCACCCATCCAACCAACCATCCATCGATCCGTTCATCCATCCATCTGTCCATTCATCCGTCCACCATCCATCATTTTGATACGCATCATTCCATCCATCCACCCATCCATCCATCCATCTATCCATCCATCCATCTATCCGCCATCCATCCATCCATCCGTCCATACATCCACACATCCATCCAGATCCACCCACCATCCCATCCCATCCATCCATCCATCCATCCATCCATCTATCCATCCATCCATCCATCCATCCATCCATACATACATACATACATACATCTATCCGTCCGTTCGTCCGTTCGTCCACCCGTCCGTTTGACCGTTCATCTATGCATGCATGCATGCATCCATCCATCCATCCATCCGTCCGTCAGTCTGTCCGTCCGTCCGTCTATCATCCAATTCATCCAGCCTTTTCTTTTTTTTTTTTTCTATCGTTCTAGATTGTGCGGTATGTGGACTGCATAGAGGACCTGAAAATTCGCTCGCAGTTTGAATTCCTTCTAACAGACTTCAGGAACCTGCTTCTGGCAGAGAATGACAACCAAGATGCCAGCCTGAACGCTCAATTCTTGGACGACATCCGGGTAGTTATCTTTGTTTATACATGCTCAATTTGTCAGTTCTTTTTTTTTTCCCCTTTCTCTCCCTCTCAGAGACACTCGTTTTTTTCACATAATCTTCTACATCCCGCCCTCACTCTGTCTCTCTCATCTTGCAAATCCTCCGTTTGTTTTCCTGATACCCCCTCCTCCTTCTCTCTCTCACTCTCTCTCTCTCTCTTTTACTCTCCACTGCCTATATCCGATTATCGGCCATGTTTAGAGATCCCTTGACATTGAAAAAGACACAGAACGCACATACTACTTCTTAAATGGGTGGGTGGATAGATAGATTGATGGATGGATGGACGGAGGATGGATGGATGGATGGATGGATGGACGGATAAATGGATGGATTTGGCAAAGGTACAGAACATACATACTTCTTCTTGGGTGGGTGGATGGAGGGATGGATGGATAGATGGATGGATAGATGGGTGGATGGATCGATGGATGGGTGGATGGAGGGACGGACGGAAGGATGGGTGGATGGATGATGGATGAATGGATGGATGGATAGATGGATAAATGGATGGATGGATGGATGGATGCGTCAATGGAGGGACGGACGGAAGGATGGGTGGATGGGTGGATGAATGGATGGATAGATGGATAGATGCATGCGTAGATGGATGTGTGGATGGGTGCGTGGATGGATGGGTGGATGGATGAGTGGATGGATGAATGGATGGATGGATGAATGGATGGATGGGTGGATTTGGGAATGGCACAGAACACACCTACTACACATAACTTATGCAACAATACTACAACATCAACATAAAATAATTCACTGCCCCACTTGTTCGCCGCTCTATTCCGTTTTCTTTCCTTTTTCTTTTTCTTTCTCTCGTTCATTCGTTTGTTCTTTCTTTCCTTTGTTTTTTCCTTCTTTCTTCATTTTATCTCTGCATCTTTCTTCCTTCACATCTGTTTGTATTTTATGATCTCTGCCTATTTTTCTTTTTTTATTTTCTTCTTGTTTTTCTTTCTTCCTTCTTTCTTCCTATATGCCTTTCTGTCTTTCCTTCATTCTTTCTTCTTTGGCTGAATCTTTGTTTATTTCCCTCTTTTTGTGTCTCTCTCCTCCTTCCCTTTCTTTCCTTTTCTTTCATATTTTCTTCCTTATCACTAGATTTTATCCGCCCCTGTTGCAACATCTCAATTTATCACGCACAGCGCTGGCTCCAAGGCTTGGATACAGAAAATGTGGACAAAATCATGGACAAAGAAGCTGTCAATGTGATCAGCGTGAGTGCAGCTATCAAACTGCAGGAGGCCAGGGGTGAGCCAAAGCCTTCCGTTCTACATGTATTGTTTCGAGATATTCACCAATTGAGTCTCATATGTTGTGAATCATCGCGCATTCATCAATCATGATAGAGGGATTACACACTGAGAGAGACTCATAGGGAACTCGCATTTATTTTTTTTGGTGTGTTTTTCTCAAGCCTTTCAATCCTAAGAAAGTAGGATTATCTCGGCTTCTCAGAGGCTGCCTGCTTTTGCTGATCATTTTTGTGGGTAGATATTTGGAATCTGGAAATTTTGCCCGGAGAGCCACACGCAGCCTACTCTTTCATCGATTTTGAATTTCCAAGGGTTCTTTAACGTGCGTAACGTACACAGGGGACCGCCAAAATATATTCGCCCGTATCCTTCCCACAGGAAGCCAGGGACCGTTGAGTCACTCAAAACGAGTTGATCTTTGTGTCCTGTCATCCCCCGAGGCAGGACCTGCGAGTCGACCACGGCCTGTTTTCTCCATGAGCAGACACCAAACTACAGAGCCACTACCCCTGCCCCTCCCCCCTCCCTCCTCGATTTACTATGGTTATGGTTTTTATAAGCTTTTCAACCTCCTTTAGTGGTGGTTATCTCAGCTGTCCACAACCGTGGTAAAAATAACATAACACTATTGTGGTATGTGTAGTGACTACATTGTTACACTTAACCCTAACTTAAAGCTAGCATGAAAACTCGAGGTTTTTAAAGTGTGTTACTCTTGTGTAACCGGGCGGCGCCATGGAGGGGGGGGGGTGTCGGAGGAAATTTTCTGACTTTTCTGTGAAAACAGTTTGACATCCCTGCATTTAAAACACTTACTGCACTTTATTTGCAGAATTCTAGGTTGGTATAAAAAAATAGATTCGACATGGCAATGCATGTATAGACAGATACATTTAAAATATAACAGCTTTTTTGCAGATCAGACAGTGGACCAGACTTTACAGAAGGGAAATATATATGATTATTATATATTATTTTGGTGGAAAATCAAATGCCACTTCTACGGTAGAATGGAAAAATAAATTCTACATGCCATGAACTGGAGCTTTAAAATAGCTTGATCAGCATTTGCTTCAGCTCTTTTCATCAAATCCAGGATGCTTGATAAAAACAAGTAGTGATGAGAGAGGATCTCAGGGTTGGTTCAGAAATATAGATTCGTGGAGGATGGGAGAGGATGTTAACAAAATATTTCGAGAAAGTTAAAAGTATAAAAAGTTAAAGAAACAATTTTCAAACACCGGAAAAGTATGTAGAGAAGTCATGAAACTAGACAACAGCAAAGAAAGTCCAATACAAATTTTTATGAACATACAAGAATACATTGTCTATTCAAGTCATTTCAAGTAGGTCTACCATGAAGTCTGTAACCCACAATGAATACAGTGGTCTCTACCCAGTCACAGGGAGAAAATGAAAGTGGGTTCTTAAATAGACTGAAAAGTTACGCAACCTGTCTGACCACAGACTGTCTTTACTGCTATAATTCATTGATCATTACCATACCCACTTACCATTAATTGTTAGTTAAGGATTTATTGATGCGAATAAGAACAGCTTTGTGCTTTGTCTGTGTGTTATAATTAGATCTCACAATACCTGACCTTTGTCAGTGTATTCATCAGTAATGTCCGGCATTTACACTTTGAGTTTTCATGTTGTGGTGTCATTATTGAATGAAAACATATTGCTTTGTTACCCTACGGATAATTGCATAAGGGAATGAATTGTTCTATAACTGGCCAGTCAGGAGGCTGAGAAATGCTTACTGATTATGGAAAATGATTTTTTTGGGTTTGCAAAGTGGCTTGCCTGCTTTCATGCACAAGTCAGCAATTCAGATCTGCCTTGTATTTACTATCATGACTTCAGTTGTAGTCTTTCTGACAGTAAGGTTTGCACTATCTTCTCCCCAACAGAACATTTTTCAGGCGTTTCTGGCACCTCTGATAAACTTTTGTAGACTTGCTTCTGATCAAAGATCTGACACACCAGGTTCCATTTTGCCATATTTTTTTTTTTTTTGTTCTTAAATGTGAGAATAAATGAAATTGATTCAGATCAGATGTAAATAAATTTGGTGAACTCATTGATTAAAGTGAACAATAAAACTAATCAATACCACCACAATCTGTAATACACTTGCCTGATGGGTACCCACCCGTATGTGGCTCTTATTGCACCCCAAAACTAGAAGTGACTTAGCCTGATGTGAAACAATTGCTTGTAGTCTCTCAATTTGCCAGAACTGCAGCAACATATACCTTATTGAACCAATGCATGACATAGCAAATTCCTCACATGGTGCGCTGGTTAGTTAAGGTAAAGAGTCACTGAATACCCATTCTGCCTCTTTCCTGTAGACTAGTATCTTGTAGACCACCACAGTTCCAGCTTCACACTGGATGATAATTCCTGGGGTGATCGTTCAAAACTGTGGACATTGAGTGGTTAACTTCCATGTCTGTCTCGCTATGCAGTTTGTCATTTCTCTAGACATTGATGCTCGTATAGACAGATACATTTTATTTAAAACACTACCACATTCTTGGTTAGAATGAAAAACTTGATTCCACATGGTGTTAATAAAACACGTCATATAATGTGCCATTAACTGCATCTTTAAAATAGTCTTGAGCAGTATCTAGGGACGTCAAACTTCTGACTTTTTGGTTGTCCTTGACTTGTCTACTTTTGGCTGTCTCCAACTTTTTTACTTTTAGATTTTGCAGAATCCTCAAGGTGGTCATTGTTTTTAATTTTCTAATGCCGTACAAGTCCAGAACGATAGCAATGAACCCAGAAGTACATGTACAATAGACATTCGTGTCTGCTCCAGCCGAGAGTCAGCTGTTCGGTGGCTGTTTGAAGATTGAGATTGAAGTTGGTACCGCATAGTTCCTCACACCTGAGAACATTCAGTCGAGTGGTTGCATAGGAGTTAGTGGAAAATCAACACATGAGAATGAAGTCAACAAATAATACTCAACATGGTTTTAAATTAAATGATGACGACACTGCCTGTAGGATATTTAAGTCCTTGGAATTTCCACTACTTGTGTGTCTTACAATGACCATTTGTCCATGGATGAGCTGCAGTCTGGCCTCAGGAGTGGCAACGCTGCTTTGGGCAGGGATCAAATTCACAACCTTCTTCTGCTGGAATCTCTGACTTGTCTTTGGACTCCGTTCAATCAGCTGTGATCCACATGCTCGTTCCCTCCATCCTGGCAGCAGACCATTCTAATGCCTATTCCCAAACCTGGGAAAGACCACACGAATCCCTCCAACTTTCACCCCATCGCTCGTACCAATTGTCTGTGGAAGCTGATGGAGCAATTGGTGACAAATCGTTTGAACTGGGTCTCAGAGGACAAACAGTGTCTTTCAGCCAGCCATGACAGACCATCTGGTCTGCCTGCAAACTTTTGTCCGAGAAGCCTTTGTACAGCGGCAACATGTGGTAGCGATCTTCGATTTGGAGAAGGCTTTTGACACGTGGAAATTTGGTATTTTGAGGGATTTTCATCGGCTGGGCTTTCGTGATAATCTCCCCACTTTCATTCAGAACATCATGAACGGGTGGTGTACAATGTCCTCCACAGTTCCACTCTTTCTGATTCCTTTGAACAGAAAGAGGGAGTTCAGCACGGGAGCATCATCTCGCCCACGTTTAACATCAAAGTCAACTCCATTGCAGATTGGCCAGCTCAGGGAACTACTCATTCCCTTTATGTAGATGACTTCATCTGGCACAGGGCCAAGAGGATGCCTTGCATTGAAAGACAACTTCAGGCAACCTTTGGCATCCTCCAGGAATAGACGGACACCAACGGCTTCATGAAGATGTTCGAGAGATCTTCTGGTGTCTCTCCCACCTTCGACGTCTGCTTTCAGTCTGCGGAGGCTGGGATCGGGCAGCGTGGGGTGAGATTCAACCCATTTCTAGGCATCCCACTGCGGCAAATCCAAAGACCACGTGTGATCTTAACCTAGTGGCAGGAACCAAACATGACACCCCCAAGGAGGTCTTTGAACAGATGCTTGCAGAGGTGATCTCTGATCACTCTGAGCATAGACTCCCTGTCCCCCTACTCCAGGCCCTAAATAATCCACTTTTAGGGATGATAGTATAACTTACTGCTGCAATGTCTTCAAAGCCCATTTAGCAGGTTGCGGCATGGATTTGTGTTCTGCTGGGTACCGAGTCTCTTGGGTAGTGCAGGAAATAAGGCAGCAGATTCCATCGCCAAGGTTGGCCAGATTTTAGATCCCCTGGATGAGGGAGTCACTCATCTGGATCTTAGGCCAACCATCGGGTCCATCAAATCGAGATGGCAATAGCGATGGAATAACAGACTGCAAACAAACTTTACTCTATCCAGCGACCTTGGAACTTGGCCAGGCTTTACTCTGAAGTGAAGATGAGACCTGGTGGTTCTCAGCCGCCTGTGTCTGGATCACTCAGACTCTCACCTCACCCACTCTTTTCTTCTCAGAAAAGAAATGCCCCCACAGTATGTGGCCTGTCACTGTCAACTCAGTTGCACACATACTAATGGACTGTGCTGACTTCAGAGATGCCCACTTCTTGAGTTGCTCTCTGAATGACCTAATTGACATAACAAAGCTGCAGGCCATCCTTAGCTTTTTACGCCAGGTTGGCCTGTACAACAAATAGTAACACCTCATCATGATGATCCCCACGGGATGCCGCTAAAGTGTGTACATTGATCTTTCAGTTTTCTTATACATTTTTGATAACCCAAATTTATATACACATTTTGATATCCTTTTGTAACTCTTGAACACGTCTGTTATTACCGTGTAAATGTACCCACCATGTTAGGCACAATATAGTTGACCCACCATGTTAGGCACAATATAGCCGTTATTATGCTGATGTACAATCAAACCCCAACACAAACAAACAAACAAACCACTACTTGTGTAACTTACAATTCCCCTGTTTATAGTTGTTTATAATTGTAAACATCCTAAAAAAGTACTAAAAATGGATGTCACTATGCACATTCCCATTTTTTCAAGGCAAGCATTACAGTGAGAATCCATTTACAGCTCTTAGTCTTATGGTGCATAAAACATGTAGATACTGGGCTGGAGCTTGAAGTAAGACAGTTCCTTACAATGTCTCAATTTACTCAGACAGCCATTGCATTGAATGGATGGCTCACTATGCAGTGAATTCTTTGCTGTACGGTGGAGTAAAGCTGATTATGTCCAAACACTCATCCCCTGCATGTGATGTCCCCTTCAGATTCTTCTTCCCATCCCTGCTGCAGACGTAAAATCCTGAAAGCTATCACAGTTCCAGCTTCACTCTAGATAAATTCCTGGGGTGATCGTTCAAAACTGTGGACATTAAGTGGTGAATTCCACATCTGTCTCGCTATGCAGCTTGTTACCTCCATGGACATTGATGCACGTACAGACAGATACACTAATGTGCTCCACCGTAACATTTTTATTCGATGTCAGTGGTGATTTTTGTTTTTCCTAACTTTTCCATACATCTGCAGCCATCAGTTGTACATTAAAATTATAGCTCACAACATCCAAATTTTTTTTCTTCCAGACTGTCAAGCGCAGAAATAACGGCCGCAACAAGAAAGGACGTGGTCACGTCAAGTATGTGCGCTGCACAAATTGTGCACGCTGTTGTCCCAAGGACAAGGCCATTAAAAAGTTTGTGATCAGAAACATTGTGGAAGCGGCAGCTGTGAGAGATATATCAGATGCAAGTGTTTATGAAAGTAAGTTGTGTTTACTTTATTGAAGGGAATCTATATCTCTCATTTTGTTGTTCGTGTGAGTATCGATTTGTTTGATTCTTCTGTGTTGTATTGATGTTTGATAATGGCAGTTTTCATTTATTCAAGGTTCCGTTGCTCAAAGAGGTTGGAGTTCATGACACGCCATCTTTCATGGTCTCGTGCATCTCAGGGCTAGTTCATTGTTCTTTCAGTGGTCTCTTCAATATTCTTGAACCAGCTTTTTTGTCTTCTGCCTCTTCTTTTTTCCCCTTTGACTTTCCTTCTACGATTTCATTCTGGATGTTTTCATGACTTTCTTATATGGCCCTAGTACAAGAGCTTTCTTCTTCTTAGCGATTCTAGAATTTTTTCCTTCAGACCTAATCTTCGAGAACCTTTTTATTTGTTTTCTGGGCTTTCCATGAGATTTTACCCTTTCTTCTATATATCCATATCCCGAGGGCATCAATCCGTTTCTCCAGGCAGATGTTAGAGTCCCAAGTTTCACAGCCATACTTAAGGATGATGGACCATACATAGCAACAGATTAAACGCAATCTTGTGTCCAGCATGTTGTTACTACTGGTAAAGTCGTGGCGCAATTTTGCAGAAGAATGCTTTGCCATGCCAATCCATTGTTCTATTTCACATTCAGTTTTTCTGTCTTCTGTTATGAGCTATTTCAGATGAAGCTATTAACAGGTTCGATTATCTCTCCATCTATTCTGATGTGTACTTTAGATTTGTCGCTATTATGGGTTACTATCATGATTTTTGTCTTGTTTGCGTTCATTTTCAGGTCTCGTTTTTCACTTTTTATCTTTGATTGCATAGTCGAGTTCTTCTAAGTCTTGGTCATTCTCAGTAGGTAGAACCATGTCATCAGCATATCTCAGATTATTTACGATGTGTCCTCCTACTTATAATTGGGGTTGTCTTTTGATCGTTCAGAAAATAAATTCTGTATACAGACTGAAGAGGGATGGGGATAAGACACATCTCTGTCTAACTCATAAGCCAAGTCGGTTCTGTGTTCTTTGTTTTCAGTAGAGGTTTGCAATGATTGTGATGTCATTTTCATCAATGCCAGTGGCAGTTCTACCTAGATAATAATTCCCAATTCCAGCTTTATAGTGGATAGTAAGTTCCAGGGGTGAGCATTCAAAATTTTGATAATAGAACAAAAATAATTTTCATGCCTATCTTGCCATTTGTCTCTTTATAGGACTTGTATATGACCCATTGCCAAATAAGAGAAAATCCTATATGTCATGTGATCGAAGTAAGAAAAATAACACTTTGCA
>JBCAUA010111861.1:0-10004 GCA_038406235.1 Peronia verruculata
ACTGAGGCGACAGGAGAAATCAGGTGTTATTCAATACTGAATGAAATTTTAACAAAAGTGATCCCCTTTATCTCAGTAAATTCAGCTGCAGCAACAGATCACCATCATTGACATTTACTGGCAATATCTCCATGTCTACTTAAGGTGGAACAAATTTTTTTTTTTTTCACATAAAAAAATGAATGAACTTTACAGAGAAATGAATAATCTTCACAGTGATACCAATAACTCCTAAGCTTAAAATCTGATGAGAGCCTGATTTCATGTCATTGTGTCACATTTCAAATGATAAACAGGGTGTATCAGGATCTAAAAACATGATGGTCCTAAGACAATGGAGACACCTCATTTAAACACTCAGTGATGCTGATTTTTCAGATTCTGAAAGAAATGATAAAGATGTACACAGACAAATTGAGTTTGAGATAAAATAAGATGAGAATTTTCCTGCAACAAGAACTAGAACAAAAAGTATATTTCACAACAATGTAAGTAGGCTGGGTTGATTCAAGCTGGTTTGCAAGTCCTGAAAAATTGCAAAAATATAATGAGATAAAGTGGTGTAAAATGAAATTCAAAAGAATGAGGAATGCAATAATCCAAAGAAAGATCATAATCTCAGTGAGGTGAAGATATGCCCATTCTGAACATTCAAAGACACCTATCTGCAAGACTAGCAAGAAATTATAAGATATAATAAAATTACGTGATATGAAACAAGGTTGTTATTAGACTGACAAGGATTTGAGTGCCTAACAAGCAACAGTCTGATATTCTTCCCAAGAAGCTGAGCACATCTATGACTGTCTTTACTGGGTCTGTGGAGCAAGGTAGTAATAGATTATAAAGAGCTGACAGCTATATTGTAGAGGTATGAAATAGCTTTATACAGGTGACTGAAAGGCCTAGTTAAAAGATAACTGTAAAGTTATCCCTTTGTGAAGATGAAAATGAGATAAACACCAAGTAAGTGGAACAAATTTCAAAGGTGTCCTCCTTGAGGACATTTTACTCTACAGACCAAAGAGTCACTTTGTGAAGGTTTAGATACAGTATGGGTCAATACTAAATCCTTTCTATCAGCATGGCAAAGTTAAGTGTACTTGTTTTCCTTTCCAATGACATCAACAGCTTTACGTATATAACAATTTGATGTGTGGCTCACTTCATCCAGCCAGGCAACATTTGTCTTGCAGCCAGTCAAAACAAGCCATAATATGTTGATTTTTACAAGTTAAAAATATAATATGTAAAACCTTAATTTATACATTTTTCAAGTGGTGAGAGATAAAAAATTGAGTTAGCTCATGGAAATTGCAAATTAAAGAGATAGTGAGTAGAGTGACCCGCAGCCCTGACTAGAAATAGAAGAAAAATCAGCACAACTGGACAGTTCAGCATATAAGTCACAACATTCTGATATACTTGTAATCTGTCTATCAGCATAATACAGTGGAGCACGGAAAACTCAAATTTCTCAGGAATGGAATAATATATTCTGCAAGTTCTGATTTCTGTGACTGCCTTTTTCACAAAGATTTAGAAGGACTGCTAATGGAATATAACCATGACAACACTGATGTGGTCCAATCTGAACAGTATTCTGGTATTAGTGCCCCTGACTTCATTGTCTCTCACGACAGCACATCACATCACTGTGCAAGCATCGCGTCATATAGGCTATGGTTATTCCTTGCAATACAGACAGAGTATGTGGCCTAGTCCACCACTCCGCTCACTTACCACATCATCCCCTCCTAGTGCTTCATCTTCACCAAGACCCTCATTCAGACCTACACTGTATCCCTACCCCAACCACATCTGTGCGATTTTCCCTTATCACTGACAGATCTGGGGAGATAATCTCTACTTGGAGGTTGAAAAATGTAAAATACAACGTAACGTAGCATAAGACATATTGAAATTTCAAGAAATGTGTGTTAATAATACAAAGAGAAACAGAGGAATTAAATGAGGCCGACAATGACGTTCAACATTTCTATGAATTTGAGATTACCATGTTCTAGTTCTCTATGCTTGACTGCATTTTCAAATTAAGAGATGAACACAATTCTTTCAATTTTTGAGATACAAAAAAACATCAACAACCGATGATGATCACCATCATCACATTCAGCCCCCTGTTTCTCTGATTCAGTCCAGAAACTTATGACTCATTCTGATTGGCTTAGCTGTGACACAGTTCTGCTCCCTCACCTCATCATTTCCTGTCTGCCATCTATAGAGGCATATGAACATCAGATGGTCAAACTGGGTCAGCCTGCCGCTGGTCGTCATGACAACTTGTCCATGATATAGTTCACTTTCTGGATTAATCTAGACAGGTACCGTTTAAACAAAAACAAAAAAAAATCATAATATTGAAATATAAGTGTATATATTTGTTTATTTATTTATGTTGGGGTGTAACAGCACATCAGCATGATTACAACTATAGTGAGCCAGACATAGTAAGTGAATGAATGTAACAGATGTGTTGTTTTATTGAAATCAAACATCAGCAATTATGAGTAAATTATCATTGGCAGGTAGTTAAGCATGGCCTACAGTTTCAATAATATTGAAATGGAATCATATGGGAATGGTAAATTTCAAAGAATTTTGATGTATCCACTAATTCATCCCACTCATTCATCCTTTGATCTGTCCAGCCATTCATCAACACATACAATTCACATATAACAATTCTACATGAAGATGAACATATACATACATGCAAACATGCATGGATGCACATACACATACCCACACATTATATACACACACAAATATGAGATGCAACACACACGATGAAATCAGGCGGTCGTCAAATTTGAGCATATGGAGTTACTGGTATCACTGTGAGAATTGTTCATTTCCCTTTCAGTGTGTGAAAAAAAGCATTGGTCTACCTTAAGTAGAAGTTGAGATATTGGCATTTAAAGACGATGAGGGTGACCGGTTGCTGCAACTGAATTTAGTGAGAAAATGCCTGATCACTTTTATAAATCCTTCTTTACCTTTGTTAGGCCATGCCACTAAATTACAATTTTTGGGCCTTAACTGGATCTATTTCAGTCAAATGAACTCTGAAATATATTTTTATATTGATATAGAAGGGTTTGGTGAAGAAAAAAAATAATAAGTTAAATATTCATTCCCTGTTGAAAAACACGTGATTTCTCCGGTTGGATCAGTTTTATGAGTGCCTCATTTCATCGTGTCGGGTCTCATATGCAAACATGCATACACATACATACAGATATAAATAATCACATACAATATCATCACTATATACCTCATTCAGTGCTATTTGTATTTCTTTTCCTCCTTTCTTCAGAATATAGGATACCAACTGACCTCGTGCCATGTTTTTGCTGCGGTGAATTGATGAGACAAAAACATCACCCTAATGGAATGATACCGTGAAGAGAGACAATCATTTATTTACACATCATCATAGAATAATAGGATAAGAATATAAAGTTTAATCATTGGCTTCTCTTTTAAAAAATATATGGCATTTTGGTTAGACTACATGACGGATGATTACAAGGATAAATGGCTGGATGGCCAGATGGCTGGATGAATGGACGGATGGATGAACAGATGGATGGATGGACAGATTGATGGATGGATGGATGGATAGATGGATGGATGGAGGATGGATGGATGGATGAATGGATGGACTGGCAGTTAACATCAGAAATTATTGTGCCAAATAATATAAGTTATACGTTAAAAATGAAATAATGGAGACTGAAAGACATATATACAAGTACCTACATCTACATTCACTATCCTAACTCAGTAGTACATACGCAGATGTATGTGAACTATGGACAAATAACTCAACATGAAAAAAACAGACCAGTTACCTTCAGACCTTCTGCTATGTCTCTAGAAACAACAAACACATTCAGTTGACAGCCAGCCATGGCAAGTGCCTAAATCTCCCTACATAAAAAGAAAAAACAAAAAGGCAATAAATTTACCTTGATGATTTAGTAACTACTTCATCTGAGACACAAATATCACCACTTTGAACCATAAAGGCATAATAATGTCATATTCAGTATCTATTATTGTTTACTTCGGTTTGGGGTTTAATTTGATATCAGCATGATCATGGTTATACTGTGCCCAACACAGTAATATACATTTATACCTCAAAAAGGCTGATCAAGTAGGAAAGAGAGCGGGCAGATGAGAGGGGCACTTATGAGATAATGAGAAATAATTTATAGCACAAGTGATTTGATGAGTTATGATTTGCTGTGAATTATGACATTATTTTTATTGATGCATCTTTTCATTCACTGGCATTATCTGACAACTCTCAAGCTCAGGACTATCATGAAGTACAAGCTGTATTTTGACATAGGTCTAGCTTATGCTGCAACTATTACAAGCCATGAATGAACTTTTATATCTATTTCTAAACTATAAATCTGCAGCAAAACTCATTAAAGGCTTATGAACTCAAAAACTACTGAATGTATCCATATGAAATTTGCTACACAATATTGTTGCATAAAGATCCGTGTTTCTATCTATATAAAGCCAAAAAAAGCTTAAGATGTTTGACGTTGTTCTAAAAGGTGATAATAATGATAACTAGAACACTCTTACGAGCGTTTGATCCAAAGTGTGCATTTGACAGAGTGACACTTTCAGAACACCAACCCAGTTTTCTTTCAGTCTAATCATCCAAATACCAAAATTGAAGCATCCAATTGCCATTCCTGTGATCTGTGCTTTTTGCGGTTGCAAATGACAAATTTGCAGCTGCAAATTTTGGCCTATACACAAATTTTCCGCACATTTTGGCCTTCGGCAAAATTTTGCAAAATCTTTTTAAAAAAAATTTTTACTCACAAAAACAAAACAAAAATGGCAATCAAGTAGTGGAACTGGAAAAAAGTTCAGTAAAAAAGTAAACACAGTGTGAATCCTAATCTTAGGCTGTGCTCTCGATCTGGATCCATCATCATCCTGTTTTTTAGGACTAGATCTAGTTTCTGAGGGGTGCCGTTTCGATCCTGAGGGATATCTGACATGATGTGGACAAGGCTGGTTGTTGTCAACGGTTTTCTGACGCATACTAAGGACTGTTTGCCAAATTCAAAAAGTGCATGACCTCAGAGGGACAGCCAGGCATTGATTTCCTTGTTTTATTTCTTTTTTGCCAAATGAAGTACATTGTATTCACTTTCACGGGTATACTTTGTGGGTATCCCTAATTTCCGCGTTTGCCTTGTATACTCAAAAGATGGGTCCTGAAGCTGTCGGACAACCAACAGGTGAAAATTGATTTGCAGGGGGTTTTGGAAGTCTGTAGTGCCACACGTGCCAGTGTTGGCGTCACTGGCATTGAAATACTGTCTGGCTATTTGCACTTCAGCTGGTGCAGAGAGAAGCTTCTCTCGTTATAGCCTCCCTTGTGTCCAGCAGGAGACGGCAGTTCACAGAAGAGAATATCAAATCTTTCTTTTCTATTTTTTTAATCACTTTTGTGATGCTAGATTTCTTAAATAGATTTTCTGAACATTTTGATTGTTTTTTGTATTGATGTTCTGCCTTCTGAGCTAATGCAGCAAATGGAATCATTCATTTTCACTGGGTTTTTTTTTTTTTTTAATTTTGTGTTACTTTCTGCAAATTTTTCGTGCCACCTTTTGGCAAATTTTGCGGCAAAATTTTTGAAAAATTTGATGCAAATCATGGAAATTTTTACCCAAAAAATGGCAAAAAAATACACACCCCAGCCATACACTTTAAGGCACAAGGGTAATATCAGTCTGATGTAATTTTGATCTGTTTTCAAAAAATCTCCCTTTGTGGGTTCTCTTCTGGTATATATATATACATGTATGTAGACAAGCTATTCAAGTATTAAGAGGTTGCCAACTTAAATTCACTGAAATAATAGAGAGCATATCATTATAGGATAGCAGGAAACTGTGGTTGAGGGGTTGAGTATCTGCCTCCCCATTAAAGTTGTAATGCGTTCACTTCAGATCTTACCAAGGATGGAACTGGGAATGATTAGAATCTCCTTTTACAATGACTCATTGGTAATCTGGCTTCCTAGAGATGTCTAGTCCTCTTAACCAGTAGGTTAACCATATGCATGGATTCCATATATTTATACTACTTTATAATTCTATATTTTGTAGCTATGCAGGAGAGTTAAGAGTCATGTCATTTACTTTTTGTGGTACATTGATATATATGTCCTGTGCCCAGGGCAAATCAGTTGGGAGCTGCGCCAGTCTATGGCCATATTTTACCATTTTTAACTATTTTCCAACTAGGATACCAAATTTGTCTTTTTTCAGGTTTAAAAGAGTTAAATTTAAGGTTTTGTGAAAAAAAAAAACATGTTGGTATCTTAGTCCAAAAAGAGCTAAAAACTGAAAAAAAAAAAAACAGCACAGCTTCTGACTCATCTGCACTAGGCACAAGACATACATATATAAATTTACAAATTTATTGATAATCTGTAGCCACCAAGGAAAATTTAGTGTCACGGATATCAGTCACTTCTTGCAGTACAGTGATACATTGCAACTTACTTGAGGTGATAGGATTTTTTTAACCACATCAAAAACTTGATCACATCAGTTATAAATGCCTGTGAATGTTAATTCATCAGGAAAGTTTGGAACACTGATGCTCTTATATAATATATATATTCATATGAGATGCAACACGATGAAATCAGACGCTCGTCAAACTGAGCCGACCAGAGAAATCCTGTGTTTTCAACAGTGAATGAATTTTTTACACATTTTCTTTTCTTCACAGAACTCTTCTTTATCAATCTAAAAATACATTTTCACAGTTAAATTTGCAGAAAAAAAGCTGAAGAAAAGCTCAAAAAGTGTAATTGAATGCCATGGCCTAATAAGGATTAATAAAGTTTTACAAACACAATCCGCCATTTTCTCACTAAAATCAGCTGCTGAGACAGGTAACCCCCATCGTCTTTAACTGCCAATATCTCAGCTTCTACTTAAGGTAGAGAAACATTTTTTTCACACACAAAAGGAAAATGAATAATCTTCATAATGACATCAATAACTCCATATGCTCAAAATTTGTCAAGAGCCTGATTTTATCATGTCGTGTCTCATATATATGCTCATATGTATTTATAAAGTTTATGAGGCATATATTTGTTTGTTCGTATTGGAGTCTGATGGTACATCAGCATGACAGCAGCTATATTGTGTCTAACAAAGTGGCTACATTTACACGTTAAAAGGTTGATCAAAGTATATGTTGATCAAATGTAACGCTGAACGAGCAACATGTGTATGAGTTATAAAAGGATATCAAAATGTGTATATAAATTTGGGTGATAAAATCCTGTACAGCAAAACTAGAAAGGTGGATATAAGCAAATTTGCGGTGTCATAGGATCACCGCATGCTTATCAAGTAAGGTGTAATGCAGTGATGTTGGAATTTGTCACACAGACCAACGTGGCATAAAAAGCTCAGGATTGCCTGCAGCTTCGTTTAGTCAAATAGGTCCTTCAGAAAGCGACTTGAGAAGTGGGCTACTCGAGCATCTCTGAAGTCAGCGCAATCAATTAGTATGCATGCAACTGTCAGCTGACAGTCACAGGCCACACACTAGGGGGGGCATTTATCCTCTGAGAAGAAAAGAGTGAGTCAGTCCACTATCAATCACCCTCATTCCCTCTTGATTCATGTTGCAACCTCTGACATGGAGATTTTCTAATCCACAAATTGCTGGTGATGTAGTGATACCTCATAACCCCAGAAAATAAAATTAAAGGCAAAAAAAAAAAAATCAAGCCAAGATAAAATGTTTCTTAAATGTCGTATTTAGCATTTTTCACAACTGCCATTTATTAATTTTAATTCTTGTTTTTGACATACTGTGAAGATGCATTGAAGTCCAAGAAATGTTTTTAAACAAAAAAAAAATGTGGTTATGAGGTTTCATCACTCCACTAGTGAATAATAATGTAATGCAGATATAGATTCTAGATCTAGGTCTTTACTGCTTGGGAAGGAAAAGCAGTAAGGTTGAAGTGAGCAAACCATTTTAAGTGTCTTGTTTTCTCATACTTTCAACTAGAGATATCTTCTTGGATCACTAACCTGCATCTTTCCTACCACAGTACTAGACAACAGTGTTTTCAAAACTGAAAGCGTTATACCTAGCTATGCCCACTTACTTCAACTAGATCTAGATCTAGATCTCTAGACTAGATCTAGATATACATTAGATCTTGTAGGCCTTAGCGAAACCCTCAGCCTAGGTTCTTTCTACTGGTGAGTAAAAAATTCCAGCATCTCTCCTGGCAGACAGCATCGATGTCAAAACTCTGAGCAATGTTTCTAGCAACTGTCCCTTTAATCTCAGGAAATTTATCAAGATGTCGTGTCTCGAGATCTAGAATCTAGATCTAGATCTACATGTAGGAAATCTCCGGCGTTGGTTATCTTATCAGTGCTTCTGATCTGTGCTTCTTTGATTAATATTAAATAACCGATTCCAGCAACTTTCTTGACACACAACATCGATGTTAACACTCAGAGCAGCATAAATTCTCCAGCAATGTCCACTTACCTCAGGAAACCAGCAGTCTTCAAGATGTCTTCTTCCACGTAAGAAACGCAGTATCAGTGTCTGCGGCAGGGAGATCTTTCGGGAAAGCTGAGTTCCTGAGGAAATGTGGCCTAAAATAGAATGACAAAAACATGACATACCGGTTCCATGGCAACACTATGTAATTGTAAGCCCACTGGTGAACGTTGTGGGTAAAATGTAGTGAACTCCGCATCGCTGTCTTTTCCGGGCACCTAGGGGAATCCCCTTCTGATCTCGCGAAACTATGTGTGTAGCTCTATTCTGTGGTGTGTAGGCCTAGTGATTTGAATACAGGAATAGGATTTCGCGAGATTTAGGCTGAGTAGCCAAAAATAGAAGCGCGGATTTCACAGCACTGTATAATATACTTTCATCATCAGTCAAATAACCGAGCAAGAAAAACTGGGATTCGCCGTTCGGGTTGTCATTTTTCGGGAAAACGTCAATGCCTAAAAATAGAAGGTGCCGTCACTGACACAATTAGGCTGTAAGATAAAGTCAAAGAACTTGAAGGTTACGTGCAAAATAATATTATTACAAATCTCTTGCTGCAAGGCTGAGATAGATCCTAGTGGAGGCTGAAAGACCGTAATTGAAAAATGAACCAACGCTTGATTTAAGATGGAATTACCGTAACTTTACCTAGATCTAGAGCTGTAAGCTTAGTTATAGAAATAGACTGATGGAAAAGTAAAGTAAGGATATTCACTGGCCTGATTAAATCAGCTAAAATAACATGTTATCGCTACTATAGGTTTACATTAGACACAGCATAGTCAGTTATTTATTCTTCTTGAGTAATAGTTCCATTTGATTTTCATATCCATGTGCTTTTTTTGGCAGTGAATTTTTATACAACTCGAAACAACGCGTATTCAATCCAAATACCGTAATCAATATGGCTAATCTGTTCAATGGGGATACAGTGTACATCAGTCCACCTAGCCTGCCTGGCAGGCGAAAATTTACAAAGAAAAAAATCAAAGAAAAGATAAAAATGATCCCAAATATTTATTTTACACAGCATCCACTGACCTTTGATTTGTATTTGATTATGAATTGTAGAATATTGCTAATTTGGATCCCATTTGAACTAGATGCAAAGTATTCAACCCAAGTGATAATTCGCATTACTGCATTTTTTTTTTTTTTTTTATTTCTGAGCTTTTCGTCCCTCCCCTCTTCTTCTCTCCGACATAACCACTTTCAGGATGTTGAAAGGGCTCTGATTCTAATCCCAGGTTGGACTGCGAGCAGTTAGCTCTTAGCAGCCTGCGTTGTCGTTTATGTGTGTGTTTGGGGAGTGTCCTTTTTGCAAAGGAACTGTATCTCTATTACAGAGGGAAGTGTGCAGTAACCTAACCTATCAGCCT
>JBCAUA010111872.1:0-10004 GCA_038406235.1 Peronia verruculata
GCAAACGTTGATACTTTTCTGTGAGCAGCCACTCTGTGGAAGACGAGCGGCTGTCCCCCAGTCTTGAATTTTACTATGTTCCTCTGGGGTGATAAGTTTAACTTTCTACATATCAGCTGTGTAGCTAGGAGTTCTTCAAGTTCAAGGTCAGATATAGGATCTGATAAAGATTTCTGCAGGATTGACTCCTACAGTTGTTGTTTGGGCACTCTGACATGTGTTGTGATCAATTTTCCGTTTCCTCGGAACTGGTGTAGATGTTAAATTTAATGCGGGATAATGTGTTGGAATCTGTATTTGAGTCTACTTGTAATAAGGAGAGCAGCTGAGTGCCATTGCTATTGTCTAATGATTCAAGGGTGGAAGTTAAATTAGAAAAATAGTGAAGAGAGTCCGTATCAGCGACCGTTTGGGAACTAGTACTGGCCTCCGTCTCCAACTCTGCGACAGTTTGTGTACAAGTGCTGGCCTCTGTCTCCAATTCTGCCACTGTTTTAGTAGAAGGTCTTTTGGCAGGCTGTGTTACGAACATGTTTCCTACGCATTGTTTCAGATAATGGGCGCATACACCACAGTCTTCTACTGAAATTTCCCTCTGAAAGTTTGTCCACAGAGAGACACTTCTATCAACGCAGTCCCTCGCTGAATTTAATATTACAGCACTCACTCTCTTTCTCAGATAATGAATGCGTTGTGCACATTTTTCACATAGTGTTGACGAATGTTTGTCCACAATATCAGAGTCAATGTTTACTCCACAAAACAACATCAAGTATGTTTTAAACGTATTACAGGAGCGACGTGGTGTTTTTCTCTTTACGTTTACACTTCTTTCTCCACAGGTTCGGCAAAGTTTGTTGAGATAATTTAAGTGTAATTCATAGGAATGCTCCATGCTTGACTGTCATATGTTGTCTTAAGATCTGTTCATACTGACAGTAGAAAATCTTTAATTATCGCTCAATGATTTCACAAAACTAGCTAGAAAACCAGATTTACAGCCTTAAAAAATGCACACCAATTGTACGCATGCAGGGTATCCAACTGTAATTGACACAGATGTGATGTAATGAGATAACAAAGTCCAAAGACTAAGACTTACTTGAATCATGAACAATATCAGATATAAAAGAAACTTTTTACGGTTAAATTAAGTTTTTATGAATTTTTAAATTATTTTTTCCATGCCAAAAATGTTAGAAATACACACACATTTCAACAAGCCCATGAGAAAACACGGAAAGACAGAGGGAAACAAACAATGAAGCACTAAAGGAGGGACGTTGAGCTTTTATTTGATAGCAAACTCGCACCTGTTCCTGATTGAGAGTGGCCATTAATAAGACATCAAAGTGCATCAAAATCAAAGTAATTCCAGATTGTGTGCGCAACGGGAATTCCCGATGTCCCGAGGGCCTGGTCAGCTGTCGGCCGCGCAATTTATTGCCGTGACGGATCAGTAACTAAGTGCTCCGCTTTGTAGAGGTTTGGAACTGGCGTGACATAACAATTGATTTGAATAATATGCCACAATAGGGCTCAATGTCACTCATCAGACCTGCTTACCCTTTATGAGATACATGTAGTTGCATAATTATATTTGTTTGTTCCTTGAAGACCATCATTGTGAAAACTAATCTTATTATGAAAGTAAGGATATGCCTCATTGTTGACTTTCAATGTTTCAAAATCTCGATTTTGCTTTTGTGCGCAACAGTGTTTCGTTGCAAAATATTAACTAGATCCACTGTCATGCTGTATTCAGAATTCTGAAGTTAACTTTATTAGCTGTAATCTCTTTCGTATGCACTACATTCATGTTACTAAAATAAAATTCTATTCACAGCAACATTTTGTACAACTGTTTGCATATATTTGTTTTTGAACAAATGAGATACCGTAACTGTGTGGTAACTTTTAATAGTTCACATTCGACTAAGCACAGATCTGGAAATCCCCGGCGGAGTGTTTGTACCCCCTACTGAAAATAAACACCAAGAAATCCCACAACACTAGTGTTGAACGCAAAACTTCGAGAAAAACACGACGTCGGAAGTACGTCATACTTCTTCTTACGCCATTAAATCATTAACGCTACTCAATACTACTATTATTTGGAGGTAATCTAGGTTCAAAGGGTTCACAATGAAGAGTTTTAGTGACACATTTCCTCCACACCGTAACAGGGTCAAACCGAAAAGTGAGTCAAATTTGTGAATAGGTTGGAGTGTTTGTACCCCCCTGCTAAAAATAGACGCCGGTATTTCCAGCCTTTCGCTTGGTCGGAACAAATCTATTCATGTAGATCTTGGCAAAAGGTACGCTGTCTTAAATCAGTACATGTAACTTCAGAGTTAGAAATCAATTCTGGCAAGTCAAGACCCAGTCCGATGTTTCGATCGACAGTGTGATAGAAAAATAGACACTCTGCTCTTGTCAGTCTTGGAAAAGCTGGCATTACAAACATCACATATCAAATGTAATTATAATGTCATGACATATGAAATGTAATTGTAATGTCAAATCAAAGAACAAACATGAGTATTCTGCAGGGAACAAGCTGAGGTCGATCTTACAACAATCTAACAAACCGTACAGGAAGAAACACACATTCGGGCATTATTACTGTCATACATTAAATTTTCTAGAAAAACTGTGAAAAGACCAAATTTGAAGTATTGAAAAAAGTTGTACTGTCGAAAGACTACTGTGTATATTATTATTTGTCTGACTAGACATCTGTTTCAAAATTAACCCTGAAAGTGTCAAAGTTTACTCATCAATGCTGTCTATCTATAAGGCCGGAGACACAGTGCATCTATATCTGTGTCTAAAACTCGCGCTGCAACCGCATGATGTTATAGGCCAAACTCATTTCATTGCCGCGGGCTGCAATGCGTCTGGGTCTGATCACGTGACAAGCTGGCGTGTCAGCTCGCGTTTTTTTTTTTTTTTTAATACGCGCCTGCAGTACTTTGCGCCCTGTGAACTCGCAACATGACTACATATACATGCGGCTGTATTGCGAGAGTTAGACACAGACGCAGACGCACTGTGGTTTCTGCCTTAGGAAGAAATAGATCATTACAATAACAATAATAATAATAACAGCAATATAATAAAACAGGTTAACTCTATGCACGTGACTAAATAGATAACAGGTATCGATCTAAGCTTGCTTATGGTTAAGATAGTCTGCATTATTTAACTTTGCGATCCGATCGTAAAGAAGTTTATGTTTTCAGTTTTAGACCCCCTCGCAAAATTCAGGGCAAAAGTTGACTGAGGTCTCAGTGTATGGACTGAATAATCAAACAGTAATAACAAGTGACCCTTACAATAACCAACAAGAATAATTAACACTTTCAATGGGAACAACAAGACCTACTACAGTACAGCAATAGTGGTAATATAATAGCAATAATAATGATAGTAATAATAATAATAATGATCATCATGTAACATAGTGTTACAAGGACGATAGTGATATGAAGAATATTATCAGTATTGGAATATCACAAAATATGAGAAGATAAAATCATTAATAACTTGTCTCTCTGTGTTGATAAGTACATTTTTACTCTATCTTGTAACAATCGGTAGAGTTATGCTTATGGAGAGAGGGAAGGTCGTTGGCTTTCCTGGGCGCATCATGTTACAGAAGAATGGGTTTTTTTTTTACATTCTATACCCAGGCCAAGACCAAATGACTCTTTAATAGAAATAACATCGCAGGACCATTTCAGAGTGATCACCATTAACAATAAAACGAAGAAGAAGAAGAAGAAGAAGAAGAAGATAATGATGATGATGATGATTGGTTGGACAGTCTCTTTCTATTTTATAAAATGATGATGATGATGATGATGAAGAGCCAAACGGGCTCGACAGTTATTATTATTATTGTCCTGACGAAGAGCCAAGCGGGCTCAAAAATTTGACAGAGAATTTATTAGTATCATACAGTCAAGTTGTTTATAGATTTCTATGTTATTTGTTTTTCTTGAATTGTTTTGCTAGTTGCCAGTCTGACAGTTCTATTGTATTTTTATAAAAATGATGATGATGATTTTGATGGGCTTAATTATAAAGACGGCATGATTGTCTGTTAAAGTTTTCTGGTCACAGGATCTGACAGGAACAGTGAGTTGGTCAGTCAGATGGCAGAGACAGGGCAAAGAACAGTAGCTATGGTCGGACATGACTGTCCAGATCGCTCTGAGAGGAACACAATGGAGATATTTATCATCAAAGGGGCTGAACGGTCACTGACTAACTCACCGCCTACATACGGCAACAACTACATCTACCACTATCATCATCATCCGTCACCATCATCAAAAGAGCCAACATCAACAACAACAACAACAACAATAACGACAGGATACGGCCACCAATTAAAAATAATAATAATAATAATAATAATAATATCAACCAAGGCCAGTCATTCTCATTTCGTGGTCATGGCCTCAGTCATTTATCTCCCCTGCACGTCCCATCTGTGAACTGGAACTCAAACTAAAGGTCGAACTGGAACACACCCTGAAACGAATCCATAATACTATATCTTTTCTTTGGTCATGTTTGAAGGCTACTTTTGGACACTGGCTTAAAGAATTCAAATGCTGCTCTGAACTTCACAAACACTCTAAAACAGGCCATTGATATTGTTCATTATTCCGGGGAAACCCATCATCAGCAGATCTGACTTTCGATTTCTTGCTTTCTTACCTATCTGGCGTGTGGTGAATCCTATCCGCTCTCTTAGCGAACGGGAACACAGCGAGCGGTCTATGTCATAGTTTGTACTTGGCCTGATGTTGTAACCATCGTGGTTAACGCCAGAACTGTGGATCAAACGATGGGGAAAGTAATTCCCAAGAAAAACAGCGCAGTGCTGAGGGGGGTATCAGTTTACTTGGTCTCTACAAACGAACTTCGTATGACAGAAGACATTTGCGTTGCTTACGCCCCATCGAGAAAGCTTCAGTTCTGCTTTTGTGGGCTTTCTTTTTATAGACAGTGAATAAAATGCAGTTGTTAAAGGACAAATTGGCGCACATGGTGATCCTTTCACATCACCAATAGTTATAGGTGGATAGGTAGCGAATTATAATTACACTTTAAAGGCGTTTTGTGAAAATACGCCACTGTGGTGTGTAGGGCCACACGGGACTTACCTAGCACTCACAGTGTGCTAGAGGAGAACTCAGGAGCCGGCAGAGTGCAGTAAGGTCTCGATCTCCCTCAGGTAGCCGGCTTGTGCTCACATTCATTACACAGCCCTCGGGAGCCAGGGAACAGAGGTAATATCCCCTTTACCTGGGGCTCTTTGTTCAGTTTCTCCACTCTGCAGCCAGTCCCCGCTAATATGGACGCGCATTGAAGAAACGGTTTTATACATAACAGCTTAACTATTTCCGTACCTATTCAAATACGATGAATCGATTACTTTTCACAGGATTAACTCTTTCACTGCCGAAATCCTGAAGTTTATTTTATCAACTCCATTATTTTGAAATCAGTGATATATTTAGAGCAAGGTTGAAAGCCGAATACTCAAAATGCTCCTGAAATTTTGATTAGTTGCTGAACAAAAGTTGTAATATACAAATCGAAAGACTGTGAAATGAGGCTTAAATTATAGTGGTGGGTCCAGAGTCAAAAGATAAACTGTTTGGGTGGGTTAATTCTTTAAAAAATCTGCTTTTTGTTTCCTATTTAAAAAAAAAAAAAAAAGACCACGAAAGTGACTTCTGTGGATCTTCTTGACACAAAGGCTGTGTCGATGTGTGCTATTGCCACAGGTAGACAGACACTCTGGTTGTAATGTGTAAGAAAAACGTGTCTGTAATGACGTTTTTCACGGCAAACAGCATAATATAAGTAGCACTTTGTGGAAAGCTTTCAGGTGGTAAGTGCTTGACAAATTAGATGGAAGGAAACCTTTTGTACACATACACCGTTGGCTCGAAACTCGTTTCCAGTACTTTTCAACACGCTAGTAATTCATAGAAAAAGAAGGAAATGGTTTCCCACAATCCAGATAAGTCTCAAAATACATGGGGAATATCAGCTTAGAGTGATGTGCCTTTAACTCAATAAAAAAAAAAAATCATTTATGACTAGTTTTAAGATACATAATGGGACCAGGCAAAGAAATTTGGGCATACACAACAACAAAGCTGGCCATAAATGTTCCAGTAAAGACTGTCTGCCTCGCAGACTTAGAGCAAAAAAACTAATATTGACGCAGGTTTACGCTCCAAGCCGCGGGTACTGCCTTACGCACTCAGGCCAAGGACACTATACAGATAGACAGGACACTCTCTTTTTTTTTCACATCACTAAAAAAATGCGTGCACAGCCACGCCCCCTCCCAGTGTGTACAAGTTTTCTTTACGTCATGAAAAAGTGCGTGCTGCGCCCCTTGTGTTACTAGTTTTGTATTCAGGATTTGAATCGCTGTGTGCTATAACCCATTTTTCTGGATCTTTTTGGGGAACATGGGAAAAAAAATTGCATGTCATGGTTCTTAAATTTGTGTAATCACTGCCTGCACACCACTGCCCTTCTCGTTTTGGTTTCATGATTTGCCACCATTGTTGTTTACATATTGTACACGCTCGACGCTTGGGGGCGCTGTATATCGCGGTAAACATAAAATTGGGTTAGTGTCCTGTCTTATCGGAACAATGTCTTTGCTCTAGTACCAGTGTTTGAAAAGTCAGTAACGAAGAAGAAAAAGAGGCAGTAAATTAAATAACATCATCGCTGGAACGTCTGCGATGACATGTATTTGTAAAGGACAGAGTATATCATAGTTCCCAGAATGCGAGGATTTTCAGGAAACAGAATCATTATCGATATCGTCATCTCCAGTTACTTCTTCCTTTCCAACTTGGTTTGGTCGGGTGTAAATATAATGTAACATTATTGCTACCGATACTGTTAACATGCAGGTGTCCCTACAGTAACATTAGGACCGGACTGTTAAGTTAACATTGGACGGAAATGATTGTCATATAACTTGATGTCAGTCAATACCACAGACATACTAGTATAACTATACCCGGTGCGTATGTTTAGTGTCTATCAGCCACCATGGCTCCAACAGACGGCGGCCATTGCTCCAATGGAACCACATATCCACACTGCTGAACTATGGGAGCCGAACGGGCCCAGGAAAGAAACGCGCACAGCAAAAAAGACAAAAACTGTGGTCAAATTGGGCCTGAAGTTGTCCCTGCAGGGCGGGTCTTCTACTTGTATGTCTATGGTCAGTACACAGCCTTTCTCTAACAAATTACAAGGTAAAAACGGGATTTTCAATTCACTTTATTTGAAGAGAGACTCGAAGAACTGTCTATTTATTTATTTATTTATGTAAATGTTTATTCATTCATTTATTTATGATTCTACTTGTTTCTTAATTTCTATTTCATATTTATGTTTGTTTGTTTGTTCCTGTATTTATACATTTATGTTTCATTCATTTAGTTATAGTGTCGTTTACCCTTTTATTTATTTATGATTTTGGAAATTAGTTTGTTTATCTTTTTGCTTAAGCTTATTTTTCTATAAAGTAAAACATAAGAATGCATTTAAGTATATGTGCTTCAGATGTGAGAAATCAACTATCAAGTGCGAATTGCCCCTCAGGAACGAGCACTCTTAGACCCAAGCTTAGCAATGGGCGGGGATTATCTCCCCCTGAATGGGTCCACGGGAACCTTGAAGGAGGACACGAGCGTCTTTGTTAGGCCTCTTAGGATTGGTTCACAGCGACTCCGGTCAGCCAATCCCCTTATTTATCGCGCTGCCTTGCACTCAAGTGACCCAAGATAGTAAAGTAACCTTCTCAGCCATTGGCTAAAATATGCTAACGTATTTTGGCGACAAAACGCATTTTTCTGACAGCTTTGTTAAACGTACAGTGAATAAAATGCAATGCTCTGAAAATGAAGTAATGTAATGGGTTGTCTTTTAATTAAAACCGTTGAAAATTACACATTCGCTTGAGTTGTTGATGGAAAAGTGACACTGTGCTGAAAGAAGCGTTTTGCTAAATGTGCAGTAGTATTGATATGTAAGGGGCATATGAGACATGACACGATGAAATCAGGATGTCGTCAAATCTTGAGTATATGGAGTTATTGGTATCAGTGTAAAGATTATTCAGTTTTCTTTCTGTGTGTGCAAATCTTTTTGTTCTATCTTAGGTAGAAGTTGAGATATTGGCAATTTAAGATGGTGGGGAGGGGGGGGGAGGGGGGGGTGACCTGTTGCTGCAGCTGATTAAATGAAAAATGGCTAATCATTTTTGTTAATCCTTATTAAATGCCACTAAATTACAGTTTTTTTTTTTTTTTTTGGTGCTTTTACTCAATCTATTTCACCAAATTAAACTATGAAATGCATATTCAGATTGATATAGAAGGGTTCTATGAAGAAAAAAAAAAAAAAAAATTCAATCTATTTCACCAAATTAAACTATGAAATGCATATTCAGATTGATATAGAAGGGTTCTATGAAGAAAAAAAAATTCAATCTATTTCACCAAATTAAACTATGAAATTCATATTCAGATTGATATAGAAGGGTTCTGTGAAGAAAAAAAAAATGCGTTAAAACTTCATTCATGGTTGAAAAACACCTGATTTCTCCCACGGCCTCAGTTTGACGAGCGTCTGATTTCATCGTGTCACATCTTATATTATGCCCTAAATTGGCAGAGATTTGATGGACATTAACGTAGACTGACAAAAAGGCTTTTATCACCACACTATTAATTTTCTCCCCTGTTCTTCTGTAATCTTCCATGGCATTAAAACGCTACCTATTGGACCACTTGACAGAATAAATAAATAAAATGAATTCTTCGCTTTCTTTTTTTTAAATCACTTTATCTTTCTTTCTTTCTTTCATTCTTTTTTCCCCCCCTTTTTTTTAAATTTCATTTCTTTAAAAAAAAAAAAAAACTGTAAAGAAAATTATTATCAAGTGAGATTTCGAAACTAAATCTCAGTTTCCTGGACCCAGAAATTTTTATTCATGAGAAAATGCGTTTTGTCAGTTTTTGTCAAGGAACAGGGAGGCGTCGCTCTAAAAATTCTTAGTCAGAAGTAGGAGGCCATCCTGGCCAGCAAAGACGAAAGGGATCGAGATTGCTAAGACGTCAATGAAGATACGATCAGTGCAGGACGGGAAATCCTGTGCTACGGAGCCTATTAAGTCCCCTTCATTAACCTTAAGTAGCTTACCTCAGGCTAAGATGGCGCGTGCTACCTGTCACATGATCATTTACTATTTATAGATACTGCGGTGTCACATCTTATAGACTAATGTTTGTGTGTGCAGGCCTAATGAGAATGTAAGATGGAAATAAAACAAATACAGAGGGGATTTTTTTTTCCTCAAGTCAGGACGCAGTGAAAAACAAACGTAATTCGAATCCCTAATTTCAAAGATACTGCCAAGATTAAGTCCATATGAAAGAAGTAATTTCAAATTCTTTAAATGGGGAAATGCAAAATAAACGACATGCTGTCTGAAAATGAAAAGAGTAAAGGGGGAGGAATGGGAGAGATAATTATTCTAGCACTCGTGAGCTCAGTTTTCTGTTGTTCTAAGTAAAGTAAAAAGTAAAGTAAAAAGTACCATCCCTTGACTCCCAAGAGGGGAAATTGGCTTGACAATTTCAGACCGGGTCGCCGCAGTGCAGCGCCACTGTATTTTCATATATACATCAGGTACATCAAGATGGGTGGACTGAGGAAAATTGTGTGTTAAGTATCTTTCCTGAGGACACAACATGCTGCGATTTGAACCACCGACCTCTGCTTCCAAAGGCCGCAGCACAAATCACTGAGCTAACACGCCACATTGTTTTGCAGTTTGAGAAAACTGATGTTTTATCTTTAGAAACTTAAGAGAGTCTATGTTTCTTTTGAGCAGCATTGTGTCCGTGTATAAGAAATGAAGAGAGAATTCTCTTGCCAAA
>JBCAUA010111883.1:0-10004 GCA_038406235.1 Peronia verruculata
TCTTTCTTTCTTTCTTTCTTTCTTTCTTTCTTTCTTTCTTTCTTTCTTTCTTTCTTTCTTTTCTTTCTTTCTTTCTTGCTTTCTTTCTTTCTTTCTTGCTTTCTTTCTCTCTCTACCTTTCTCTTTTTCTTTATTCTCCGTTTTTCCCTTCTGTATCACATCTTACTATAATCTCTCTATGGCAATTTGCAATTCATTTTTGTATCTTCTCTCTTGCATATATCCAAGTGTATCTCTTCATTAATTTTTAAAAAATGTTACTGTTAAAACACTGGTCATGCTTTCTGATTTTTGGATAACGAGCCTGCATAATTCAAATCAAAACTATTGAAGCGTGAAAACAACTAAAATTAAAGTCGTTCAATTATAAAGGGTATGGGGTAAATTTGGCTGAAACTTGTCATAAAAATGCTTCAAACAATTACAATTAATTAATCCAATGAATAACTCCAACAGCTGGAGAGTCATGGATTCATGCTACTGACCAGCTGTCACCTTTTTATATAGTTTAATGGAAACTGTTAGCCTGCTATTGCACAGTTCTGTACACTTGACATTCACAGCTTATGACGAACCACCAGGAAGACGCCTTTGTCTTTTCAGTCAAGAACCCTACGGGTGGCTTAAAGTTGATGTGTCACTAAAAGTTTAAAAAAATAATTTGAGTCACCAAAGACCTCAGATTGATGTGTCTCTAGGATCATGAAGAACTCAGACACTTACGGAGTTCAGACTGAGAATACTGGAAGTCCCACCAGGACAATGGAGAGAAGAGTTTCTAACTATGGCGGGTTGAAACTGAAACTGAACGATACATTGTGTGGGATCGGCCGCTTCAAGCCCAGATGGCTGCAGGTCTTTGCCAAGATTGGCGTCTTCACTGGTTTCAACAGTGTGGCCTACTGCATGATGTCCTCTCTGCTGAGCTATGTCAATTCACAGGTATGGGTATTACTAAATATCACCTGTCTTTCACCTTTCAAAACCACTTCAAGAAAGTAATTTATTAATGGACTGAGGACCAAGAATGAAGACATACCTAATGTAAGTGCTTTTTTTTTTAAAGGTGTCAAAATAGAATGGAATTCTGGGACATCAAAAGTGGTATCTGCGATTGCTTCTTAGAATGCATGTATCATTTTGAGGTAAATGGATAGAGATGCGTTGCGGCCGCGATTTTGTACCTCGCCGCGATTTTTTCGCTATTTTTGTCTTTTTCCCCCGTATAAATGAGGGAAAAAAATATTATGTCCATGACGAGCACACGATCAGTCCTCCAGTGATCGCGAGTGGTGTTCCTTCTCAAATCGCCGTTTAAATGTTGATATGACACTGGAGAGCGGTAGATTTAGATTGTGGTGGATTTACTGTTCTGTAAGACCAAGTCCCTGAGAGACCTCCGACAATGAATTGATTCTTCAAAAAAAAAAAAAAAAGTCACCAGTTTTACATTGCAGTCAAACAGAAGTTAGTTCTCTACTCAAAATTACGCTAGCGGTGCAAGGTCTCCTGGATAGATCTAACCTCCAGATCTAAATTTAGATGTAGATCTAGATCTAGATCTAGACTCAAGATCTAAAACGTAAACAAAACATTGCGCAGAAAATGGAGAGACAGACAAGTAGCAGAAAGAGGCTGTCTAAATCTAGTTGTGTTTTGTAAGAATTTTAGCCAGCAAACATATCAGCTAAGGTTAGGCCTGTGTTTAACTTTGTAGGCGTGGTCCATTTTTTTAGGACTAGTGTTAGTATGCTGGTTTGGCAGATGGAAACTTCTCTCCACCGCGCAGAGGGAGGTGTCTGATAAATTCTGCAGACGCTATATTTGACAGCAGCTTTTCCATCTTCAACTTCAATCAGATTTTGCCAAGACAGAGTGTTGATTTTGTTTTTCTTTCTTTTACTTTATACATGTAGCCCTAAAACAAAATGCCAAGAGATTAATAGCAAATTTGTTGCACGTGAACTATCTGTGGAAATTTGTTTCTCGCACTGTTTTTCTTGTCAGTCCCCTAAATTGATCTATGACTGGAAATATCAGTTTTATTATTAAATGTGACACAGCTTTCTAGTGAATACCGATATGGCGACGCTTCTGAACAGATTCATAGAAAGGAATGAAACATCCAATCACAGATGTTTCATGAATCTTTCAGGGATGCTCTTGGAATTGAAATTGTTGTATTCAGACTGTAATCAAACTTTACAAGAGAAATGACTTAACAATTAATTCTGCGAGAAGTGTGGGCAGCCGGAGATTTGTTGCTCCTTTTCAACTTGCATTTTTTTTTTTCAATTTTGAGGGATATTTGCATACACGTTTGGTGTTTCAAATGCACTTTTTGTCATTTTGAAATGCAATTTTCCGCAGGGCTAGATATGTGGAGGGAGGGGGGGGGGGGGCTGTGCCCCTGGCTAGACAAGAGACCCATGTTTCATTACCGAATTAAAATAATAACCAGTGAATCTTCGTTTTCATTCTTTTTGTCTTTTATACTAAGCGGATGATGAGTACTCATGCCCTGTTAAAGCAGCTTCCAATTCACACTGTAGTCTTCCATGTCTACGTGGTCACGTCTTTATGAATATAACTAAATATAACTATAATAAAATGCAGTTTTGTATTAATAAAGATTCTTTCCCTCATCCTCTGCTTTCTCCTCCTTTATATTAGACTTTCTTCTGTTTCTTCTTCACCACTTTTATTCATGTGATTATGTTGTATTAAACTGTTTTCTCTGTGCCCTTCTGCATCTAATTTCTATTTTTGATTTTTTTTTTTTTTGTAGCCAAGTTTCCCACTATCTTTCTCCCTGTGTTCCGCCCCCCCCCCTTCCCTCTTCTTTCCCCACCGCAGCCCTCCACATTGTTCACATTTGTGTTTGTTATATCGTTTATCTTTTCTATAGTCCTATCGATTTATTTAACACCCGAAGGAAGACGAAGCAAAAAGAACAGCAGATACGTATTTGTTATTTGTCAAGTCCACTGGCCATAGGCTTAGTCCTGAGCCGCTCATTCCTTCCCTAAGGAGTCCAGGACAGAGGCTGACCCAATAACGTATTATTATTATTATTATTTTTGTTTGTTTGCCTGTTGTTGTTGATCTCAAACCTCTCAATCCTAACAAAGTAGGATTATATCGGCTTTTGAAGAGGTTGTTGCATTTGCTGAGAATTTATGTGGGTAGAAATTTGGAATTTGGAAATTTAGCCCGGACAGCGGCACTTAGTCTACCTTTCTATCAATTTTGAACTGCCAAGGATTCTTAAACGAGCGTTACGTACACACAGGACCTCCGAAATACATTCGCCCTTGTCCGCGAAGACTAGATGTCGGCCTTCCAAAACAAAAACATAGAAGCCTTTAAAAACAAAACCTCGTTTCTCGCGTATGTAAATATGATGAACATAAGTGGTGCAACTGTCTTGGTCTCAAAATAAAACTTTATTGCCCTCATGAGCCAACTGATTTTATAGTAATATATAGCTTTACATCGACATATTTAGTTGTAAATAAGTTCACTTTCAACGCAAATATCTGCATGCTTGATTAGTTTTAGGATTTATTTGTTGGCTATTTTATTTATTTGTTTTATATATATTTTTATATTGATTTTTCTCTACAGGTGACCACATTAGAGCGACAATTTGGTCTGCCCTCCAAACAGACAGCTGTGATCCTCATCTCCAACGACATTTCCTACATCTTCACGGTCCTACTGGCCAGTTATGTGGGTCAGCGAGTACACGTACCAAGGATCATTGGTGAGTGGGCTGACCACGTTCTCTCATTGATGCTTTGAGTGACACTTACCTGAATAGAATTAACATATGTAAACACTTCAAGGGAGTTGTGTTTCATAAATCAAATATGTGCCAATGCCACTTGACAGCTTGAGTCTTTGGTATCGTATCAGCACTCAAAAAATTATGAAAATAATCTGATCTATGGAAAGTCAATCTACTCCATAAAGTTTAGGCCGGTGCTGTTTTCTGACGATATAATGAGCCCAGTAGATATGTATCTCTGTAGTCTAAAGCATGTTTTTTTAGCTTTAATTTGTTCCCTACTCTTTGTTTCTGCTTAAACTCTTTCGTTCTAACTGAAAGCAAATTAAAACTCATTTTCAATCTTCTTCTTAGCCCTTACCTTCGCCTGGAGTCTCCTGACGTATGTGCTGTTGTATACAAATCTACTTAATTGGCTGCGGTTGTCAACTAGGCCCAGGATCTTTGTAGCGGTTTTATATATCAGTACGTTTGAAAATTATTTGGTAAAGATGGATATCCTTGGGTTTTTCTTTCCACTCCTGTGTACATACTATATCTTGTGTCCAACTCCAGCCATGTTAATAAGATACTGTGCTCATTCTGTCTGTTTGTCCCTTTGTAGGCCTGGGTGTGTTTATAATGGGCGTATCCGGCATTATCTGCACGTTGCCCCACTTCATCTATGGAGCTTCCAATCTGGACGTGAGCGCCGCGGGCAACAGCACGGCTGAGATAGAGGCAGAGACGTCCCTGCTGTACGGAGACATGTGTCATAGTGATGGCAACAGGACAGTGGCTTCTTGCTCTGTCAACAGCACAGGTAAGTCAGGGAGCTCTTGTCATTGTGTCCTGCTTTTGGTGGCATGTCCAGGTAAATGTTGCTAGAATAATAAAACAGATGCCATTCATTAAACGAGAACTATCGAGCGACAAAGGTTGAACTTAGGCTGGAAGGTATATTTTGGACAATCGTCCTTTAATGATGCATCATGCACTATTAACTTTCTATTGATAATGTTTCACGTTTATACATTTCAGGGGAACGTGGCGAAATAGGATATCAGCATTACGTTATGTGCAAATATTTAGTTCTCTGATTCATATTAACGTCAGTGGAACAGTTCATAACTGAACTATATCTCCTCTGCCCTCATATCAAAGAGGTTTATGGACACACGATATAGACTATTTAGATCATGTATGTGTTTAAACAAAGGAACACTGATATCAGATATGATGCCCTCCCTACTTTATAATCAAAAGATGAAATCATACTATACGTCACTGACAACAGTTCAGGAGAATAGACAAAGCAAATGATTGGAATACCGGCGATTATTTTTAGCTGGGGTGGGGTGTACAAATACTCCAAACTATTCACAAATTCGACTCACTTTTCGGTTTGACCCTGTTACGGTGTGGAGGAAATGTGTCACTAAAACTCTTCACTGTGAGCCCATTGAACCTAGATGTCCTCCAAATAATAGTAGTACCGGTAGTGAGCAGTGTTAATGATTTAATGATGTAAGAAAAAAATGTGGACTTACTTCCGGCGTCGCGTTTTTCCCGAAGTTTAGTGTTCAGCACTAGTGTTGTGGGATTTCGTGGTGTTTATTTTCAGTAGGGGTACAAACATTCCGCAGGGGATTTCCAGATCTGTGCTCAGTCGATATGAACTATTCATCTGTGTAAGTATGCCTGTGTTTTTATGGGCATATCAGTAACCGGCTTGAAGTCTTTATTGTCTTTCAAGATATCTGGATAAAATGATGATGATTACGATGGCGGCTCCCAAATCATGCCAAACCAGTAACAGCACAGCAAGACAGAACCCTCGCCATGGGTCTCCATCTGTCATGGTAATGGTCTGGTGTCTGGCTCTGGGTCTGGTCGAAGTTCTTTTCAGTCCTTGCTGTGAGTGGAGATACTCTGTTGTCGTTGGGTTATACGTCTGCTCCTCAGCGAAGAACTTATGTCTAGAGTTCGAATCCTGTTGGGAGGAAGCGAAAGATTACAACGCACATTTTTGCAGTGTCTCAACTGTCTCCTGACTTCATGGGTAGGGTAGCTCGATGTCTAGCCTTCTTGGATAAGGGCAAATATATTTCGGACTCCCGACGTATACATTACACACATTATCAAACCCTTGGCAGTCAAAAAAAAAAAAAAATGGATGAAGAAAAGTTGCAAATTCCGAGTTTCTACCCACAACAATTCTTTTCATCAAATTATTCATGCACTTAAAGCTGGAATAAATCCAACTTTCTTAGGACTGAAGGACTACAATATTATGCTTGATATAAAGTGATATTGTCCATATATCGCTTTCCTCATTGTTTCTCACATCCTCCACCGACTGAACTGGTGAGTGTTTTTGGCCAGTCCTATTACCTCCTTTTGCCGGACGCAAAGGATGTTGAGCAGGCAATTAGGGGGGGGGGGGGATAAAAACAAGTCAAAACAAACAAACAAACAAACAAACAAACAAACAGACAAACAAACAAACAAACAAAACCCAATAACTACTTTGCGTTTTTTTCTTTCTTTTGAAACATAGGCTACATCATGGACATCATAGGCTACATCATCGGCTACATAGGCTACATCATAGGCTACATCATAGGCTACATAGGCTACATCATAGGCTACATAGGTTACATCATAGGCTACATAGGCTACATCATAGGCTACATCATAGGCTACATAGGTTACATCATAGGCTACATCATAGGCTACATAAGCTACATCATAGGCTACATAGGCTACATCATAGGCTACATCATAGGCTACATCATAGGCTACATAGGCTACATCATGGGCATGTCTGACAAATTCATGCTGTCAAGAAAATGTTTTCTTCTCTCCGTAAGTTTCAAGAATTGTTTATCCTGTGATCAGTCTTTCGAATGACAAGAAGGAAAGTGAATCTTTTTTTCCCTCTTTACACAACATGATCAGCACCTCTAGTGTCTGTCAAAGAGGAATGATAGGGGCTGGTCTAAAACAATCTGCCTTGGATCATGAAAACAGGTACCGATGTTGGAAACTGGCTGGGAAGCAGACCCTGTGATGGGAACAGTGACTAAATTTAATGTTGACAGTTTTCAGCTTGGGTTCTGGTACAGTATTTACCAGCGACCAACATGGTTGCTTTGGAGAGGCCCGCTAAAACAGGCTTGGTGTGAACGAGGCCTTAGTCAAACAGGCTTGGTGTGAACGAGGCCTTAATCAAACAGGGTCACTGAAGACAAGGGGGCTGTGAAGTGACCACTACACTGAGTCAACTGTGAGTAGCAAACTACAGGACCATCTGTACTGAAGGCTTGGGTGGAAAATGAAGTCCTAAGGAGTGACGGTAATACAGATTTTGTGGGATCGGCGGGGTCCACTGGTAAAGTGTCTGTCTGATTCTTGACGAAAATTTACCTCACGGATTCGAAATTCGAATCCTGTCAGAAAGATACTTACGTTGCGTTCTATAGAAGTCTTTCAACCTCCTGGTGGAGTTATCTCGATGGGTCTTTGTTAAAAAAAAAAAAAAATCATGTTTTTTTCTAAAAAAAAAAAAAAAGTTTTTTTTTTCTCTAGTTAATTACCCAATCAGTGTCTCCCTCCGTTGAACGGTTTTTGTTTGTTTGTTTGTTTGTTTTTATTAGGCCTTTCCCGACCCGCGCCAAGATGGAAAAGATTCGACGATTACACCCACATTTTTATTTTTCATACTTCAACCGTCCACTGGCTCCTTGGATCAGGAAGCTTGATACATAACCATCTCGGAAATGGAAAGATGTATTTCGGAGGTCCCATGCGTACATTACACTCCTTGAAGAGTCTTTGGTAGTTCAAAATTGGATAAAAAGTAGGCGAAGACGCCGCTCTTCAGGCGAAATTTTGAGCTTCCAAATTTCTACCCACAAAGTTTCTTGCCATATTTGTTAGGCATACACGTTAAGCCCAGGTTATCATGGTTTCCTAGACCTGAGAGATTACAGCCATAACAAAACAAAAAAGGCCGATGTAGGAACTATGTCCATGGCGGTTATTCTGTAAGAGCAAAGAAGAAAATAAATGTTGCTATTATGAAACTGCCGTTTTCCTTTCTCGTTCAGAGTTGAAAGTGACAAAACAATGTTTTCATCATTTTTATCTGTTTTGACAAGCACTGGGACTGATGGGCATTACTCAGGGCGGACCGGCACCATACTGTCTATGGATTACTCAACGTTTGTTTTAATTCCCTGTCCCCTAACCTGACCCTAATCCTAATCCTCAGCACAGCCTTAACCCTTAATCCTATTCCTGTTCTAATCCCAAGCCCTAGTCCAGGTCATATGGGGATAGTTTTGAAATATGACAATGTATGGTGCCTGTGGATCCGCTAACATTAAACAGGCACTGTGATGACAATTGCCCAATTCTTTAAGTCTTCCCTATGGATCTGTCAGCTTTAGATAGGCACTGTGGTAACAATGCTCCGCTCCCTATGTCTTCCCTATGTATCTGACAGTGATAGATATGCACTATGGTGTCGTTGAATCCACCTTCTTTTTATAAACGCGCTCAACCCCATAAGTGTCAAGGGGCCGGTATGTTCACAGACTCGCTGGTCATACTAAGAGTTAACACAAGAATTCTGCTCCAAGTAGCAGGCAGTTGATAGCAGAAACATAAACGCATTTTGAGGCACAACTGCCTTTTTTTTCTCAAACATTGGTGTTGATGTCATACAACGGAGCTTATTACCCCTAGCAGTTTCCATTGACGCTCTTAGAGTTAAAGTTATGTAAAAGAGGAATGGAAAGAAAACACTTCCAACACCGTGGTTGAAAAAAAAAAAATGAATAATAGTAGACATGATAAATAGTAATAATAACAATAAGAATGCTGGAAACAAAAAGGTGTGCACATTTTGATTGAAATACTTGTGTCCTTCCATTGTAGAAGTATCAAAATTGTTATTTTAGATAGAGATAGACAATTTGCATCATTAGTCACAAATGTGACTGATGATGCAAATTGTCTATCTCTATCTGAGAGATATCTATCGAGGTGAGGAGACAGTCTCCGTAACAGACGAGAAAACAATGCAAGCTTGGATTGAATAGTTCAGTAAAGCATCTTTGAATCTCCAGCTAGCTGTCGAATAGCTTGTGTGGCCCTCAAAAGCTGCTGAGAATGCGACAAGGGAGCTAATCCAGTTTATTATACAAGACTTCAACAAACTATAGTTGTTTCCCCTTAATAACATGCTCTAATTTCATGATGGTCCACGTAAAGCGTATGAAATGTCAAGTCCCACTAAAAATGAGTAGTACGGCTACCAGTATGTTGCTGGACTGGAAGGGAGAAGTCGGGGATTGAATATGATGAAGAATAGCAGTTATTTCCATGGAAAGATTTCAGCCCCCTGTAGAGAGCTGTCTCGGTAAATTTTGAAAGTTTACCGCATGAGGGGCCGCCCGTCCCCCGTATAATTATGTCATGTCAGACCATAGCATTGGTTCGGTCCCCCCATTTATTGGTTTTCAAAGTTACACTACCTACATGTCCATATCAAGACCCGTCTGCAAAATGCCTACAAAGATCCAAAAGCCTGTAATGAAACTGTAAGCTCTAGGTTGTCCTATTTAAAAGTATAAACATTTGTTCTTGCACCTAACCCTACGTTACGTTCTATTTATATCTTTCAACCTCCTCGTGGAGGTTATCTCGAGGGCTCTTTGAAAAAAAAAAATCATGTTTTTCCTACAATAAGAAGAAGAGGAAGAAGAAGAAGAAGAAGGAGAAGAAGAAGAAGAAGAAGAAGAACAATAACAACAACAACAACAATAACAACAACAACAAAACAAAACTTGCTTTATTTCCCTAATTTTCTTCATCGCCAGCAGACTATCTTCTCCCTATTCTATTATTTGTTGAAGATGTGTGTTTATTGCTGTTTATTTGATTTCTGTTTTACTTCAATGTGGTCCCTATTACTAGTTCTATTTGCTATATTGTTTTGGCTTTTATTGGTACACATTTTAATTCCTGCAGCTATTCCTATCCTGTTGTTCGTGGACCGTGTTAAATGGTCCTCCCACGAGGGTCCGATGGTGTGGTTACGTTGTCTTGGTCATTCCTGGGTCCCTTACTATTCTTGTTTTGGTATGTACAGGTCCTCATCGTCCCCATTTTCCTGCTCCAGTCTTCACCGCTCGATCTACACAGGGATGGACCGTTCAGCCTTTAT
>JBCAUA010111894.1:0-10003 GCA_038406235.1 Peronia verruculata
TCTATCTATCTATCTATCTATCTGTCTGTCTGTCTGTCTGTCTGTCTGTCTGTCTGTCTGTCTGTCTGTCTGTCTATATATCTATCTATATACATGGAGAGAGAGGAGAATAGGAGAAGAAAGAGAGAGGGGGAGAAAGAAAGGGGGAGAGAGAAAGAGGGAGAGAGAGAGGGAGAGAGAGAGGGAGAGTGAGAGAGGGTGAGAGAAAAAGAGAGTGGGAGAAGATAAGAGAGAGAGGGAGGGAGAAAGAGAGAGAGGGAGAGTATGTTGCACATACAATATGCTAGGAATGTATATAGAGTTGCATTTGGCCACCTGGTAACATGATGGTCAGTTTTCTTTTGGTGCGGTCAAATTTCTTGGCATTGATCTCCGTCTCTTCCTTCAGCAGCCAGTTGTGTGCGATCTCAAACTCCGCTGCCCTCTCGGCCTTCACCCTGGAGTCAATTTCCCCGTCATCATTGCTTACGTCAAGGTCCTCCTCATCACTTAAGATATCGGGGTCATACACCTCGATCTCGCCTTCCACGTTGACGATTTCAATTCTGTGCTCCGTTCGAGAACGGGCCATTTCCAGAGCTGACGATTTCGGAACCGGATCAGCCGAGCGAGGTAGGATGGGTGTCATGATCCGGCCCAGGATCTTTGGCGTGCCTGTGGGGCTCTCCACTAACTTGGGCAGGGATTTAGGCCGGGTGTCCGGCTGAAGGCGATGAACAGCCAAAGCCATTGTGGTCAGAAACTATATTCAACTATCTCACTTAGGAAAATTAGTTCAAATTGTACATATATATCTGGCAATAACAGTCCAGAAAGAATATCGCAGCATTGCTCAGTGCGTTTTCTTAGACGGAAAGTTCAAGTTATTGTACTATGTCCCATAGTCTAGTTAAGAGGGAAGGAAAAATCATTAATTTCAGCCTGTCTTTAGAACTGGAAATCTAAAATGACAAACACTGATTAATGATTTCAGCCGACAAAATGCCAGCATGTAAATGCCCCTGAATATCTTGTTTGAGCCCCAATAGACCGAGAGTAGATTGAGGCCATCTACCTTCAACTCTATTGACCTCTGAACACCACACAAACGTTTAGTTATCAGATGAATCTGACAATAAATGAATGAATGAATAAATAAATAAATAAATAAATAAATAAATAAATAAATAAATAAATATTTTTTTGTTGTTGAGAATCGTATCAAAAAAGCCCCATGAATGAGATCTCCAGATAATTTTGCCAGTTATTTAAACACAGACAATCAGAAGCAAAAGTGTAATGAACTTTTGAAAAAAATGATTGACTTTCACCGACAACAAACGTAAATGCTCGTGAAAACAACAGATCCATCTTTATGGACAGATTAACAACAGAAAGCGTGTACCTCATGCTTAGACCTTGGCAACTAATACACCGTACACCAATTCATTCACTGAACCGTCCATCTTCCATCCATCTATCCATCCATCCATCCATCCATCCATCCATCCATCCATCCATCCATCCGTCCGTCCGTCCGTCCGTCTATCCATCCATCCATCCATCCATCCGTCCATCCATCCACCCATCCATCCATCTTCCACCCATTCTCCATCCACGCAATCCAACAAATCTTTCCTCCATCCATCAATTAACTTGCCTACCTACCCATCGATCTACCATCTATCCAATCTACCTACTTTCTTATCCTAGCGAACACTAGCCTGGTCTGTATAATAACTTGACGGAGCAATTAAGATTTCGATTCACACACATTTCACCTCCTGTCTCTCACGATATAATCTGCACCACAGGGCTAGAAAACAACGTTCACGATACTAGCTCTCATTCAATTCCCTAAGTCGAACTTAAAGTCAAACATAAAGATTCCATCGTGAAAGTGTATTTTCCTAAGAAACAATTATTCCTCGTTCATATCCCTCTGTGTGTATAAGACTGAAAAACATTATAAAAATACCCAGGAACAGGGATGTTGGGGGTAACCTAGCAAAGTAAACAATCATCTTGGCAACGACATCTTCTGGCTAAGGGCCTGGCCCAAGCTATCAATGTTTCATGCAATTTTCTCTGTCATGTGACTGACTGCTGGAGGTGTCTTAATTATGCATCAAAGAGAGACAATACCCCTCCTACCGAACACACTCTTCACTATCTATCCATCCATCCATCCATCCATCCATCCATCCATCCATCCATCCATCCATCCATCCATAAAATATTACAATTCATTCATCTATCCACCAGTTAATCTACCTACTCATCTATCTTTCTTTCTATCCTTGTACCTGCTTGCCTTCTTATCTACATTTCAACCTACCTGTCTGTCTGATTGTCTGTCTGTCAGTCTGTGTATGTATATCTACCTGTATGTCCATACCTAGAGCTGTCTATCAGTCTATCCATTTGTTTAGTGTATGGCTTATCTCTTCATTACTCTATTTGTGGAAATCTTTGTCCATATAAACACGAGCCATCCTAGATTTACTTTTGATATTTTTACCAGGAACTATATTTGGGAGAATCACAACTCGTTAGTTATGATGATTACAACGATAAAAAAGAGTTCATGTCTTTAGAGGAAAAAAAAAAAATACTGTTAGAACTAAAATGGAGGTTATGCATTGCAACGATCATGCTTTAGGACAACTTAAACAAAAGTTCAGAGAAATTTTCCATAAACAGTACAATTAAATTGATACATTTAAGTGTCAAAGAGTTATTTTTCGTCTTAAAAATTGTTCGTGCATTTCAATCACAAGTTTGCTCATAAGCATTTTAAGTGGGTAATGTGTCAAGCAGAAAACGACGTTGATCAAAATCACGCAACCCTTTGTTGCAATTTTCTTTCAGAATGTGCATTTGTTCAACAGCTCTTTCTATTTTTTACTCCAATCTAATAATATTTTGTACTTCGAATTTGCTAACTGAGTAATGCATTAGTTAAATCTATTGTAGGTAATATCTTGAAGGATTGTAATATATCCTTTGTCAGCCTTTGATTAGCACAGTCTACTTCACGTTTACAAATGCCCGTGGGAGTTTATTTAAGAAAAATGGATCACATCTTTCAGTTCATTAATTTGAATGTTTCAAAACCACTCTTTGAGTAGAAATGACCTTCCCCCAAAGCTTTGGACTATGAAAATAGAGAGTACAGACACACACACACACACACACACACACACACACACACACACACACACACACACACACACACACACACACACACACACACTATTCCAAGAAAACATCACACAAAATATGAGAATAAACATCATAAATCCAAAAAAGCTCTCAGCACCTCTTATATTTGAGAGATCCACAATTTCAAAAGTAACCAATTAAGATCGTATTAAAAACACCAAAAACTGAGTTAGGTGCGATTGTACTTCACCAACACTTGACTTCCTTACAATTTAACAAGGCGCACTTTTAATCCAGGGAACAAAAAACTTGAGTTTTTAAAACATAAAAGTTTATAAAACAAGAAGTCCAATAAGAATACATTGACCACTAGATTGTTTGTGAATCAATATGGAGTACCCGAAAGCTTTTCAAGCTGAGTCCTAACTGTCCAGAAACAAATTATCAAAAAACTTTTTACAAACTAAATAAACCAAAGTCCACGTCACAACAAATTATGGCGTATAATTACGCTGCTAGCACACAGAATAGGACGAATTATAAGCACATAGAAGTAAATCCTTTTGACCTAGCCGTCAAGCTGCCAATGGCCCGTGTGCAACTGGTAATAAGTAAGCTATTGCATAGCGCGCTGGGACCACCCGCGCATGAAGTGAATGCCTCATCGCTGTGTGTGATCAATAGCCAGTGAAATCGCCTGGTATTGTTAGGTCGTCCACGCTGTTCCTCGGCACTAGGTAGCACTCTAAGGCTGCGTTCACACTGCAGCTTAGAGCAGAGGTTTCGCTGAACAAAATGTTCATTCCGCACGACTCTAAACTTGCTCAGTGATAAGATTACTGTTAAGTGATAATCAGTTTGGATCAGTATGAAAATATACTTTTGAACATAATAACAAAAAAGACAGAACGGGCAAGCGTGTTACAGGTAACACTGCATATTTTCCCGCCATATTAAAAGACCTCACAAAGGGGAGAAAGAAGGGCTAGTTTTCTACAACTATCAACAGGACATTGCATTGTTTGTTTGTTTGTTTGCTTGTGTTGACGCTTAAAGGCACATCAGGATGAAAACGGCTATAGAATGATGTCAAACACGGTTAGATATGTTTACACGCCAAGAAGAAGCGAGGAAAGAAAGCGGGACAGAAGACAGGAGCAATGAAAGATAGAAACGATGTTACTCCTTGATTGTCGAGGATGACATTAATTGGGAGACATCCCACCGATGGCGGGCCCTCATCGCCTGCAGGTGGAAGCAGGGAACCTACTTATATACTTCGGGCCCCTGCGGGGGAGGGATATTCCATCTCTAACTCTACAACAGTTTTGAGTTCAACTCGAACACAGTACGAACTAACGTACGTTGAAAACAAACCATTCTGATCTTTATACAGTAGCACTATTTACTACTAGTCTCTGGCAGGAAAGCAAAGTGGCCTTTATGGAAATAAAATTCATACCGGTACTGTCTTTATCTAAGTTTTTTTTTTTCAGAGAATTAAGACAAAAAAAAAAAAAAAAGTAAGGACTCTTTCCTTTCTAAAGGCTGGATTAGTTGTTTATTGACACTCACCTATGACCCCTGAGAGCATTAATGAGGGCATTGCTTATCTAGCAGTCTACTAAAACTCTTCGTCTTCCTCGTAGCTTATTGAAGTCTCTCAATATAAACTATTTTTGCAGTCAATTGATAAGATATGTGATCCGTTTCTGCGTCACACCGGAATATTTATAAGACGAAAGTGGTGAAGACCAACGTTTTCCAGTACATAAACTCTCTTGATTTATTTTTGCTAATCTAAGTGAGTGTTGATGCCTCACTGTTAAAAAAAAAAAAAAAAAGACGTTAAGACAAATAAAAAGTGATAAGGTTGAATTTATTTCCTTCTTGCTACAACTCTTTCCAGTTAACTGACTCGTTTCTTCTCATTCCTTGAGAAAAACACACTGCCCAGGTTATATAAAAGCTATTACGTTGAACATTTGTTTGCACCCTCTGACACATCGACCATCAAAAATGGGAAAATCTGAGTAAATTCACACTTTAGAAACAAAAATGGAGAAGACAGCCTCATCTTACTTAAGCACAATAATCTGTTCAGGCAATATTTAGTGTGAAGAGGTGAAGTAGAACGTTATACATCAGCCTTAGAATTGTCGCTTTGAAAATCCCTATAGGACTGTTAATTCTGCTGCTAGTTTCCCCCTTCCCAATAAAATAAGCCTCCTTATCAGCCCAGTCATTAGGGAAAAACATAGGGTAAACACAAGTGTTTTGTATATAAGTAAAAACTAAACTAAACTAAAATAGTATATTATTTGAGTTTGCTTTTCTATATCTCTCTCCCCCCCTCCCCCCTCCCCCGTCGGTCCCCACTCAAAGGGCGATAAAATCAAAGGACCCAAAGATAACGATTTCCTAAAAAACAAGGGTAGATCACATAGATGAGGTAATAAAACCTACGAAGTTCATAAATTTTACGCCAAAGAATAAATTTAACAGTAAACCGATTTCCAATCGACATCCAGGCATATCTACCGATGTGTCTAGAAAATGGTATGTTTAATTTGCTGATGTTAAAAAAACGATCTCCTAAACGATACAACTGAGTTCATTTCTTCTTATCACCGAGAGCCACTCAGGCTGAGCCAGTCTCGTACTCAGAATCAACTTGATTTCACCAATAGAGAGATAATGCTATGAGATTCTGGGAAAACAGTCCCCAAGTGCATCGGTAATAGCAGTTGTATTGTTATCAGGCTGTAAAGGTTACGGTTTTGTTAAGCGTTTCAACCTCCTGTCGTGGTGGTTATCTCAGCTGGTCCTCGATCGTAGTAAAATAAATAAGACACTAAATTGTGTTTTGATCACATGCCAACGACACTGATTCTCACAAATAGAAGGAAAGCAAGTTGCTGACGAGACAACAGGGTTAAAGTGCTTCAGATTATCACATAGATTTCATCGTGAGGTCGAGATAAAAATACCTTTTTTTTTTCTTTCAGTGTTAAAGCAGTATCTACTTACTGGATCCTATGACGGATTTGAGTATTGACCTGATATTGTCCAAATGAACTGCTTATCGTTTCACTTTTGGAGATGGCCGATTGGGACAGGTAGAGAGAGAGATTAGTGATATGTTTTTTGTGATTTGTTAGGAGTGAATGTCTGTACAAAAAACAGTAAAAAGTTGCAAGCAAGTGTCACCTACACAAATCAGCCTAAACTAATGGTGTACTGTGAGCTCGAGTATATGTGTGTGTGAAAAGATGGGAGGGGGGGGGGGTGCAGGTCCTGAGAATGAATTTTGAATGCTTGAACTAGGGATTTTTAAAGCTTGAAATTCGGATTTAGCATGTGCAAATTAGAGGAAAGTGCCGATTTTCTTGTTTTGATGGACATCCGGTTGCCATGGCAACACCACCATATTAGATTTTGTGTTTTGAAAAATTAGCTAATTTCAAAAGCCCAATGTTCCTAGAGAACTGAATGCAATTGTTTGAAATTTGTACACGAATAACATAGCTGTATATAAAACATAGTGTGCGCTTGTTTTTGTTTTGTTTTTGTTTTTGTTTTTGTTTTGTTTACATATCATACAATGTTTGTTACACAATTTTGTAATATGTATCTTTCTCAATTTCCCGCCAATAATCAAACTTTCCTCCAAAACTGTAAATCAGATTCAGAAACAAGGCATGCATGTTGCTAAACCAAATGCTATGGAAATTCTGTACTCAAAATTGGAAGTCAAGTGGTCCATAAAAAAAAAAAAAAAATAAAATATTAGGCAAACATGTGAGGAAAAAAAGAAATATGTAATGAGAAAATCGCCATTAAATTTTCATAGCCTTTCTATGAAGTCCGTTAATAGTGCCGTTCTAATGCCATATTGGTGGATAAAGCATAATGTTTCTCGCTCCATCCGTTATTTTTCTATTATCAAGAAGTGAAAGTGTCTTAAAATAGCAAAAACATAATTTTGATATTTTAGTACCAAAACTTCATTTCAGGCCCACACTCCCCCCCCCCCCCTCACCTTAAGTAGGTTGGGGGGGGGGGGGGAAGGGAGAGAGGAGCGGGATAAATTCCCCCAGTAGGGCAACATGAAGATGCAATGTTCATATTTTCTCATCACACGGTGTTTCAGTCGGTCATTTTTATCTCTCGTCGGTATGCTATACATTTCTCGAGGCATGAGAGCATCTGAATGTGACTGGGATACAATTTGATCTCATTTAGTCGTTTGAGATGGCCGAGAATATTCTCAAGTGCAAAAACATGTTTGTGTCTGAGCCGTAATTAGAAATTCGATTGAGCCAGTTATACAAAGATATATGTAGGCCTAACCCGACACTTGCTTGCATTTACTCCACATGACTTCCAAATGCGTTGATATCAAAATTCCTCATGGTTTCAGTTTGAACAACAAATAATACCTTTGGTGTCGGTGGCCTAGCAGTTGGGCCGTTGAACTCGGGATCTGAAGTGCCGGGTTCGAATCTTGACAGGCTCTGGCATTTTATCCTTGGGAAAGGCAATTTACACACATTTGATGACTGCATCCAGGTTTAAAGAGGGGGGGGGGGGGGGAAGGGGGGTCTTGGGAGTCATTTTGGAAACCCCTGGGGGGGGGGGGTGATTTTAACCATTACCATCGAATTCGGCATGGTCAAATTAGAAGAAAATAATCGAAAAAGATTCAAAATCACTCATGGTTGCCATTATAACAGCCGTCATCTTACATTTTGCTACTTGATATAGCGTAACTTTACCTTCGATAGGCTCTGAACTTCACCAACCAATGTGCTTGTTATTGTATGTACATATTTTAACATTCCATGGCTAAATTTTCTTAGTTTTTGCTTAGTTTTCCTTTCTACAATTTTTAAATTTGGTATGTGAAAATGTCACAGATTTTTCGAAAATTTCATCCCAAGATCTCAAATTTCTCATAAACTTAAAATGATATAAAAAAATTCCTTCTGACACAATTTAGATATTGTTTGCCAAATGTCATGGCAATTGCTCCGTAATATAAAAGCAGATAGCAGATTTGTGCTAAAACACGCATTTTAAGAAAAGCGCATTGAAATTTTTCTTTCGCTTGAAAAAAAAAACAAAAAAACCCTGCTATATAGAGCTTTTGATCGGGCTTTCAAACCCAAAACTTCTTTCTTTCTTTCACCTACTAGACCTCTTTCCATGATTGCTGTGCCTTTATTTGCCTTCTCCGGTGCCTATACTCCCATTTTTACTCCATTTTTTGCTTTCCTACCCACATCAGCAGAAGGGTTTCTATGGAGTCATTTTAGGGTCCAGAGAGGGCCATATATGGCCGCCATGTCTTCCTTGGCCAAAACCAAGAGCGTTTTTATCCTCCTTGTGACAGATCATACGATATTACACTCTGAAAAAGCAGATAAATGGCATATTTCACCCTCAGAAGGTGTGGGAAGTCTATTTCAGAGGCCCAGGTGAACATTTTCACTGATATTCAGTGTGGTCAGCGCCTCAAATGGTCATTCAGTGTCCACCCCTCGCACAAGGGGCTCCCGATATTGGTGAACGAGATCATAATCAAGTCTCCTCTATGCAAGTCCGTACCCGGCGACATAGTGACTATCTATCACCGAATAAAGAGCCCCAACTGAGCAAGAACCTGGATGGCAGAGGTCAACCTTTGCTTGACCAGCCTCCCGACACCGTGGAATGGACATATCAACTTTTTAATGCCATTTTTATATTCCGGAGAGACCGCACTTTAAAGAGAAACCAGAAACCCAAAATCGAATATTTTGAGCAAAACCCCAATTTCAGGAACCCCCCCCCCCTTCGCTTTTAAATGGGTACCCAACTAATAGGCAGTGATTGGTATTGTTAGACTGATAAGAATTTGAGCGCCAAACAGACAGCTGCCTTGTATGCTTCCCAGGAATTGACAACCGTTTATGGCTGTTTCTTCAGGTTTGTCGGGGAAATAATAGATTGTAAAGCGTTTAGAGCTGGTACTTACGGGTATAAGCGCTATATAAGTAAATACTCTCTATTATTATTATTTTAATGAAGCTTATTATATCACTGTTGTTTATTTTCGTGTTATAAAAATTTAGATCTTTGCAATGGAAAGGAACACCAAACAGAAAAATAAACCAACCAACCAACAAACAAGCAAACAATCAAACAAACAAATAAACAAAGGGCAGAAAATATGCAAAAGGAAATTACGATTCAGGTTCATCTTGTAGTAGACCATGATCACTGGATATGAAGTCTGAACTAAGAGATGCTCGCTCTTGAATGGGACCATGTTGAAGGGAAAATGATCACCAGACGTTATGTATAATGTCGAGAAAGATGAAAGAATTACCCCGGATTAACAGTTTTGAAGATTTTAACATCCTAGAAGAGCGTGGAATGAAGAGAGAAGACATTGCAAGCAAGTCCAGACAGCCGGAGCTTTACAATACTTACACTAATGAGAGAGAGAGAGTTTTTTTTTTCAATCAAACACCGTCATGCATGGGTAACTTTGATCTGAGATTCCATTGGGGTTGATAGGGTCCTAGGCCTTAATCCAGTATGGCACAGGTTAGCAAGGATATATCCCAGCGACCTGGGCTTAATAAGACCAAGCTGTCGCTTGCTAACAGTGATTGTATGCGATTTCACACTCAAATAGTTATGTGTCTGTCTATCCCTTTATCTTGCTAGATATTTAGCAAGCTACCTATCTGTCTGTCTGTCTGTCTGTCTGTCTGTCTGTCTGTCTGTCTGTTTGCCTGTATCTATCTATCTATCTATCTATCTATCTATCTATCTATCTATCTATCTATCTATCTATCTATCTATCTAT